>JAOBBB020339186.1:0-10384 GCA_025331005.2 Zoanthus gigantus | reverse complement strand
CGCCTCGAAACATGTTAGTTTTCATTAAATATGTTTAACTCAAAAATGTTGTTATTGCAATAAGATTTATCATTTCTGCCTCGTGAAAACCGAGGCGAACGTTTGAGAGAATTCTTGGTTTTCACCAGGCTATGAAGGCACGGAGAACATTTTTTATTTCTTTGATAAAATCATTGTTCTCCGTCTTAACAAAGAGAAAGACGATATACGAAGCGTGTATGTACACTTTAATTTCTTTCATGAAACTGTAACTTCTCACAACTTGGAGAAAGCCAACCATATTGCTCACGTCATTTTCGTCGGCTTCATAGCGCTATGAAAACAAACTTGTAGACCAATCAAAACGCACGTACTATAGCTATCCAAATTATTTTATAAAATTAAACAAGATCCGCTAATAGATAATAAATAATTGGTTAGAGATTTCTCAAGACACAAACATTTTTTTTGTTAAAATTCTTCTTTTTCGCAGATTGTTAATTAAGTTTATTTTATTTGGTTCTTGCTCTTTTTTCAAACATTTGCATTATTACTGTTTCAAGATTATCTTTTTGTAGTTTGGGTTATCTATTATGATTAAAATAAACTGAACTGTTTATTTATTGTACTTTTCAAGCTGAACCAAGTTGAGGAGTACATGCGCTACAGAAAGCTGCCGCTGCATCTTCGATTGAGAGTTCAAGAGTTTTACGAACACCGCTTTCACCATAAACTATTTAACGAGGACGCGATTCTGGGCGAGTTATCAAAATCATTGAAAGAGGTAAAGTTTAATTCTAGCGTAACGTGGCCATTCAAAACGCTATTACATTGATTAAACTTGGTTCAGATGCCTTTCTTAAGTCAAGCTGAAGTTAATGGTAGTAAGTCCAACTGAAGAACAGCACGGCTTTGATTAAGGCCCTGTTTACATGTAGATAGGGTAACCCTCTTTAGTGTCTTTATATTAACTTATGTTTGGGTTACCTGTGTAATTCGGAAAAAGTGAGTGTGGTATGATTAAACATTTATACAGTTTTCAATCCAATTTAATCCAAACTAATCCGTAGAGATAGCTTACCCTTCTAATATGGTTACCCCACGAGTAGGGCTAGAAAATAGGACCATTTACATTTGATTTCGCGTAGTACGGCTAGCGCTTGCGCCATTTTCTGCTGAGTATGACGCGGTCGCTCTGTTCAATACTTTCGTTGTCACAAAATGGAGCCGAAAAGAACAATTTGGCGGTAGTTTTGATTTTTGCATGTGTCACTTGCACCATTATTTGCAGCTTTACAGTGTATTGGCATATTGGTTTGCCAATCTCGACGAAAACGGCTACAGAAACAACAAAGAACAATAGCCTTAATTATTGAATACAAAAGTTGCACGTTGGAACGTACCGAGCTGAATGTACCGTTGGAATGCACAGAGGTGGTCAGCTCGATACATTCCAACGTGCAACCTTTCTATTCAGTAATTAAGGGCTGTTAACATGATACTGGATCGAGTTAGATCCGGAATGAAAAACAAAACTTGGTACCGTGTTTACATGAAAGTGTTTAAGAACGAACTCGTACTCGAGCGAAGCCTAAGTAAGTAGAGAGCCCGCAAATGGACAGCAGAAAACCAAAGAAAAACAAGGCAATGCGTGCGCTGACCGGGACGTGATGCGGTCTCGTTCTTAAATGAACTTTGATCTCCGTTTACATGATTCCTGGATAGAATCTCGCACTGGAATGAAAGTTTTGATCCGGAACAAGAATCGGTGCGAGCTCGATCTGGAATGACTTAAGTTTTGTTTCAGGGTCATGTAAACACTGTACCCTCAAATGCAAAGTTACAAGAGGGAGAATGAAGAAACCGGAGCGAGCTCATTCCAGATTGAAACTCGATCCGATATCATGTAAACATCCCCTAAATTATGGTTCTCCCTACTCCTGGAATTCGTGGAAAACTCCTGGAATCTTGAAAGTTTTTTCCCAGGCCCTGGAGAACTCCTGGACTTTTCTTGTTATCAGCCAGTGAACACCGAGTTAATGCCTTGTCTTCAGACCTCCAACTCAATTTGGAGTTCTGTAGATAACCTGAACGTCATAATACAACATTGGACAATTTTTGTTTGCTTTCGAGCTCGAACCATTTACCTTTCTGTTCGCAAATTGCATAAATAGTCAAGAAAGAAGTTTAAACGTTGATATAAAAAGAAAAAAAAGAAACTAAATAAGAAATAGTTGTTTTCCTAACTGCAGTGATCATTGATTTCATCCTTGTTGTTTTAAGCTCCTAATACCGATTTTTAGAAGTGTCACAGGCCAACGTACTTTTAATTACAGAACAACTAGCATTTAGAATAGTTTAGATGATAATATCAAGAGCTGTGCCTCCTTATAATCGTTTACGATCGCCATGCGAGGGAATACCTTCACAAAGTATTTTAGCAACAATCTTCAGAGCCTGTTTAGTTTTAAACATAATCTATATCAACATCGTTAGTAATTTTTATTTTACTATTTTTTATTATATAATTGTAAATAGATTTTGAAAAACATTTCGAGGAAGATCTATTAAAGTATTATTATTCTTATTAAGCTTCCCGATAAAGAATGACTGAAACGGCAAATTGAGCACCAGTAAATAATGCGGGTCCTCGACTTAAGTTGAAATTTTATTTCTACGGCGTGACAAGACGCAATTTTCACTTTAAGTCGGAATTCATATACTGTACTAAAGTACTCGGTCAATAGAGAGCTTAAGCACCGGAACATTTCTTCACGACGGAGGTCTATTTTCCGTGGGTGGACTGCATGGGTCGAGAACGGCGTTTTTGGCGCGAATTTGTAACTTCAGCAGCGCACGTATTACAACAACGAACGCACTCAGGGTAAAAAGGCGCGAAAAATAACTTTGAAGAACCCAGTTGTAAACAAACTTTAATTTGTAAAATTAATTACACATATGGCAAGAACTTGGAGCAAAAGTCAGTGTTAAAGTAATTGTAGGTAAATTATTTACTTACAAAGATTTACTGACACTCACCTTCGCTAACACAGTGGTAAGACCATTATCTAGTAGAATAAAAATAAAAACAAAACTAAAAAGGCCAATTCCTTATCTTTAGTCCTGTAGTTGGTTGCACACTGGGCGTTGCAAAGGCGAGAGAGACAGGCTTAAGGCCCGTTTATATGAATGCAACATCATCCCACATTGTTGGAAGCAACATGTTGGCAAATGTTGGGCTCTGGGAACGAGATATCCTAATATCACGCAAAAACATGGCGGTTTTTCAATTGTGGATAAAACGAATATTTGTTGCATCCGCAGTTTTAAATGAGTCAATGGACGACGATGAAGAGCCGAGACGAAGAAGAGGTAAAACAAGAGCATGGATAAGGCAAGGAGAGACGAGAAGGTTTTTTTAACAACATTGTGCGCGAACTAATGTGGGAAAACACGGTCACACATCTTGAAATGATGAGGATGAGTTACAATGACGTACGCGGATAGACTGAGTACCAATGAATGTTTTCATATGCGCATGATCGAAGAAAAATGTTGGCCGATGTTGGACGAAAAGTTTGACAGAAACCAAATTTCATCCAACATCGTCCAACACGATCCAACATTCCTCAACATATCCCAACATGGTGTTGAAACGAAGACAACATGTTGTGTCCAACAATGTCGGATGATGTTGTCCCAACATGTTGCATCCGTTTAAACGGGCCTTTACACTATGATTCTTGGGGATGATTGTTGGAGAGGCAGAGAGGGATCTGTTGCAGGCCTTTCTACTTTACTTGATAAAATGTTCCAGGCTAGGCTGCAGGATAACCTTTTCTTCTCCTCCCAAATCTATAAGAACACTGCAGGCAAACTCTGACCCTTCTGACAACCTTAGCGTACAAGGCAATGTCGGGGTCCTCAGCATTGATCTTTGCTAATCCCTCCTCTATGAAGGCGTTGCTAATCCCTCTATGAAGGCGTATGCATAACCATCTCCTAAGTGCTTGCTTGTAAATTTTCTGGCCTTGAGGTTTCTGTCTCTTCTTCCTCAATCATTTGCTTTTTTAATCGAAAGAGGTCCTCAGCAGATAACTTCTGTCAATGAGATGCAAGTTAAGCAGCCCTGTGACATCTTCATCCTCCATCTCTAAGTCAAGGTGCTTACTCAGGTCAACAACCTTCTTGGCGACAGTCTCAACTGACTCCTCAAAGTCAAGGCAATCATTCACAAAGTGGGTACACAGTTTCTACCACATACCAGTCAAATTCGTCTGCTTAACATCGTCCAAAGAATCAGAAATGTTCTTTACAACAGCAAGAATATTATAAGATTTCCAAAAGTTATTGTCCTTCTCAGTGACCCCGAAAACCATAACAAATGTCCTGCAAAGGTGGTAAGCCTTTAAAAATGCCATGACACCTTGGTCTATAGGCTGTTGCGGGGAGTGGAATTAGGTGGAAAGTAAACCACCTTGACATTAGAATGAAAGCCATCTGAATAGGCAGAAAGATAAGAACTAGAAATAACTGAAAAGGCAGCTTTTTGAAACACAGTATCTCTCCACCCCCGGCACAAAAAGGCTGGTTAACCAGTCTTCGAATATCTGAAAATTTCATTCATTCCTACTTGCTAGATTTTCATATGAACGGTAGTTGACCCTTCCAAATTCTCCTGAGTGCCCTGGGATTCTCAGCCAGATTCACCAACAATGAATAAGCTTGAAGGCAACAACAGTATTAGCTCCAAGACGCAATGTCAGTCTCTCCTTAATTGATGGTTTTATGGCTTTGTGCTGTTATCCATTTCTTGGCAATGTATTTATGTATGCTTCCAGAACAAGCTTGACTTAAACGTTTCTAGAAAGCTGGCATACAGCAAAAACCGCTCATACAGATAATAATTCTTTTAATCTTTCGGGACAGTACAAGATTCTCTTAGATAAACATTAATTTTTCACACCTCGTTTTCTATATTGTATTATCTTTTGTATTATATATTTTCACTGCTTTATGCTAATTTCAGATTCGTTCTAACCGTTTTGCTCTTTACTCATTCACCTGACGAAAGCAACAGGATCAGTTGCTGAAAGCTTGTGTAGTTTTAAAAATATTTTTATCAGAGAACGTTTTGTAAATTTTTAAATTGACTTAAACACATTAAATACTTGTTCAGCACAGTAACAACCCTCCCTAATTAACTCAACCAACGCATCGGGAAAATTACTTGTTGTTTTCTCAGCCTACCTCTCGACTCTTAAAGATTGTGCAAAGTTAGTACGAGCCTTAAATTATATGAACTAACCTTTACTAGCCCCAACCTCTTTATTATTACTCTCTTCCTCTCTTCATTTTCAATATCGCAAACAACGTATGTCGGCAGAAGGCGGTAGGTGCTTTTGAATAATTCTCTTATAAGTTGTAAATGCTTTTATCTTTTAAACCAGTGGTACTGTTGTTCACTTTTTCCTGTTAACGTTTAAAACAAAACACAGGATGTTTGGTGCACATTTTCAGATGCCGATTCCGTAAAACTTTCCAAGTAACATAAATTACATTTCTGTTCATATTCGTTTGCTCATACAGCACAAACTTCGCCATTTTAACTCGTTCTTGTTTCCAATTATACAAGGAAGGTTTTGAGCTGTAAGTTTGGGATTTACAAGTTTTATCCTTTTAAAATCCAAACAGTATGCTAAAAGAATCATTCACATTTTCATAAAAAAAATCATTGCTTGAATTTTCGCTTAACTCAGGGTTACCAGCTTTTTTATTATTAGCGTTATTTCCATGTGTCGTACCACATCTATATGACGTGTTAAGCTTATGTAAAATTGATTCTGTAAATTTTGTAACAGATTTTTTGGAGGGAAAAAAAAGTAGTTTCTATTAATTTTAATTTTCTTTTTGTCGGGTGTATTCTTGTCTTTTAACGGTGTATATATTTATATTTATTTATTGTGTTTTTATTTTGTTTTCGATTTCCAGGAAATACTTGTGCACAATGTTGGTCCGTTGCTACACACAGTTCCTTTCTTTGCAAATGCTTGTGAAGACTTTATTGACGACATCGTTAGTAGATTACGGTTTGTAGTATTCCTTTCTGGGGAGTACATCTGCAAAACAGGACGTAAGGGGGACAAGATGTATTTCATACAGCGAGGAATTGTAGATGTTTTAACAAAGGACGGTACACTAGCAACAAGCCTTGGGGACGGCTCGCACTTTGGAGGTAAAGTTGTGAAGATATTTTGAACATTTTCTTTTCAGAGCAGCATATGATCCTAAAGTAAAATCAAAGAAAGCTGTGAATTAATTGTGGATACATTACGTTTGCCCCGGGATTAGTTGTGGATACTTAACGTTTGAATACCCGTGGAGAAGTTGTGGATATATTACGTTTAAATGCCCAGGGATTATTCCTGGATATATTACGTTTGAATAACCGGGGAGAAGTTGTGAATACATTACGTTTAAACGCTCTAGGAATTGGTCGTGGATACATTACTGTAGAGTTGTAAGATCATACGACCAGAAGAGACCAAAGAAACAGAACAGTGACTATTTATTAAAATTCAAAATGGCGACTCGTTCTGTCTCACTCATGCACATGGTTGTCACGTGACTCACAGGGAACCCAAACTATAGACCTATTACTACAATTACGTTTGAATGTCCGTGGGTTAGTCGTGGATACATTACGTTTGAATGTCCGGGGATTAATCGTGGATACATTACGTTTAGTGAAATCACTAAAACGTGAGCTGTTCCCAGTAGCTGTGGTATTTAATCCGAAAAAGCGTTACGCCGGTATTGTAGACGTCATGGGGTTCGAATCAATTGGAAACATGAAAGATCTTTTAAGGTTTCATAATGGAACCGAAACCAATTGTAGAATTGCACACAGTTTAGGAATCCTGCTAATGAACAGTAACTGTTTTGCTATTTTTATTACAGTAGCATTTTAGTTATGTCTGTTCTGATATCTATTATTCTTAATTACTTACAAACTGTGAATTAAGGTCGTCCACAATGTTGTAATATTTCCTTGTGTTGACTTAGCTATCTGTATTTAGTATATAACAACGTAGCTAAGCACAATTTGATTGGTTTAGAAATAGTAGATGTGAGACAATATTTACCTCTGAAACAGTGAATAATGACACCGAAACAAAATGGCGGAGGGAAGTGGGCGTTTTGCGTCCGTTTTGTGGTCGGGGATTGAGTTTGAACATTTTCCTTTAAAAGCACAAGGTTTTTAGAAAGAGTTTGAAGACAATCATTGTTTTACGCCATTTACTGCTCTCAAAACAAAGTGTTATTTTATACTTACTACTGTCCTAAACGTCAGTTCAAAAGATCTTTTCGTTCACTAAAGTGTAAAACTTATCTATTTGTAAAACTGTACGTTTCTGTATAAACACCGACGCAGCATTCCATTTATGTTTTAAACTTAGCTGCTCACGCACTGTGGTTCAATTAATATATTAAAGTATTTCCTTTCTTACAAATCTTTCCTTTGTCTTGAAAGTAAAACTCCTATCCTTAGATCAATTGCCTCGCTAGAATATACTAAAACACTTATTCTTAAAGATCTCAGCAGCAAGGTGAAAAAGACCATCAAACCCGTGTTTACTAGCCGCAAGCTTAAACAAGATCTAAGCTTGCGCGAGCCCAAGCCGAACATTGTAACCCAGCAATGCGTTGTTTATTTGTTCAAGTGTGACCTGTGCGATACAGGTTATGTTGGGTATACAAAAGGCCACCTTCACACACGCGTTGAAAGTCACTGTCAAAAGGCGTCATCTATATATAAGCATTACAGTAAAGAACATAACACTGCTGTTCCAAAAAATTTCTTAGCACGCTTCAATGTCATCAGGAAATGCACAAACAAATTTGACTGCCTTGTTAATGAAATGCTGTGTATTCAAGATCTCAAACCAGCATTAAATGTACAGTCTGATTCTCTTCGTACTAAAGTGTTTAAGTAATTAGTTTGGTATTCTTGTTATGCAAATTGTTTCAATTTATCCCGTTTTAAAACCGCTTTTTATCATTTGTTATGTAACCTTGATAATGGCGCCAGATACACCGAAACGTCGGTTTCTATCACTTACATTTCTTGTTTCAACTTTCGGTTTATAGTCGCTTAATGAATATCTACCTTGCACCTTCGACGATCAGTATATATTCTGCTACTGTCTACCTCAACTGAAATAGAGTAAGTGTTAGCAACTCATATTCTATAGGTATTAAGTATCTTTGAAATTCATTATGGTTGTTGCTTAAAATACACAGAAATATGTTTGTTGACAAAAGAAAGCAGGCGAGTTGCATCAGTAAGGGCAGCAACCATGTGTAATTTGTATTCTCTCTCATCAACGGACTTTCACGACGTGCTCAGCGAGTATCCAGCAATGAAAGACATGTTGGAGGAGGTGGCCAAGGAAAGACTTGCTAGGATAGGACTGGAACCAAGACTAAGTGGCGGACCATTAATTGAAGAAAATATTTCAGAAAGGTAATAAAATGTTCTACCTTACCAATATCTTCAATAGGTAAGAACATGTTCTATCTCAAGAAAAATTCGATATTTGATAACATTCTCTACCTTTATCAATACTCAATAGGTAATAACATGGTTGTTCTTACCTTACTAACATTCAGTAGGTAACAGCATGTATTACTCCTATTCACATTCAATAGGTAATAATATGTTTTAGTCATGCTAACATTCAATAAGTAATAGCATGTTCTACCCAAGCTAACATTCAATAGCTAATAGCATGTTCTACCCATGCTAACATTCAATAGGTAATAGCATGTTCTACCCATGCTAACATTCAAAAGCTAATAGCATGTTCTACCCATGCTAACATTCAATAGGTAATAGCATGTTCTACCCCTGCTAATATTCAATAGGTAATAGCATTTCTACCCATGCTAACATTCAATGGCTAATAGCATGTTCTACCCATGCTAACATTCAATAGGTAATAGCATTTCTACCCATGCAAGCATTCAATAGGTAATAGCATGTTCTACCCATGCAAGCATTCAATGGCTAATAGCATGTTCTACCCATGCTAACATTCAATAGGTAATAGCATTTCTACCCATGCTAACATTCAATAGGTAATAGCATTTCTACCCATGCAAGCATTCAATAGATAACAGTATTTTTTATCCCTATTCACATTCAACAGGTAATAACATGTTTAATTTCCTACTAACATTCAATGAGCATTAACATGTTCTACCCCTACTAATATTGAATAGATAATAGCCTCCCTCGCTCTTGTTACAATCAGTTTACTACTTCTATCTTCAAGCTACATCCTGTCAAGCCTCCCTATCTGCTTTTGTACTCCAATTTCACTTCCGTTTGTTATTCTAAGTCCACTTCTATCTCAACCTTCATTTGTAGTTATACTCTATCATCGACCCAACATCAATTAATACATTTATCGGAAGTCCAATTTACTCCACTGATATCACTATTTTTCCCTTTTATACAACCACGGACCTGCGGCCATGATCCGGCGTATCTAAAATGGTAGTTCGGTCATATATTCTATTGTTTTAATGCTTATCTGTTTTTTTCTACTTAGACCGGTATTTAGGAAACCTGCTCAACCCATCCCCGAAATTACGGTTACGCCACAGAAACCACCGGTAAAAGCCACAACGGGACGCAAACGGAAGTTTCCAACCATGACAAAAGCGTTCTTTAACACAATTGCTCCGGGTCTTTCTTCTTTTGCAAACGATGCCAGTACCTCCATAACACATACGATAAATGAAGACGACCAGGATGATACAGAATCCAAGGATTTTGGACCGGAAGTGGATCCAGAAGTTGTAGCCACTATCGCAGACTTTTAGTTAATCAATTATTATTAATAAAAATTATATTTTAACTTAAGCTGGAACAAAGTTTTCCAAAATAATTGCAATTATAGATTATTGCTTCAGTTTTGTTCAAGCTTGTTCAGTATATTTATAACGTTTTAGTAGACGTTTTGTGTTTTTTTAATAAAGACTAACGTACAGTATTAGTAAATAAAAAGCAGTTCTTTGTTGTGATATTTTGAGGTATCTTTTTCTCTTTAATGTTAAACTGCTTATTGCGTTAACGGTATTTATTTGATTAAATGAAAGGCGCTTATTAAATTTTTAATGATTTGAGTGGGGTTTAGTTTATACAAGGACAGTGTTTATCTACCCCTATTCCGCGTGGGTTTGTTCCTGGGTCTGGGGAAAGTTTCAAAAAAACCCTCAACCCCTCATAGTCTAGAAGCTAAGTCTGAAAAGAGGCTTAGTTTTCAAGTTGGCTGCACCCCAGAGGTGGCCAGGGTTTCTTGGTATCATTTTAAAGGTTGAAGCCTGTAGATTACGA
>JAOBBB020339094.1:0-10386 GCA_025331005.2 Zoanthus gigantus | reverse complement strand
CCTTGAAAGCCGTGGTTGCAATGTCAACATATTCTGGGAATGGAGGTTGAGCAGTGATGTTAGGAGTTGCAGAGCTGTCAGCATAGACATTGGTAACTTGCTTGTACGCCGAAGGAACAGTTTCTGGCTCTTTTTGCTGATCAGGAGCACCGCTGTCAGCTCTTACCTTTTTCGTAAAAAACATAGCGATGTATGCTGAAGCCGATTTAGATCGTTTTGAAGCCATCAGAACTTATCGCAAACACACAGTAAACCACAATTAAGGAAAAAAGGTAAAATAATATAAAATGCCCAATTAAGCCAATGGTTCCGGCTACTTAGTCTCATACAGTTCAGTGTTGTACTGTCAGTAGCAACTTAAAAAAGTTTTAAAAATTGATATTTACTGTGTCGCTCACAAAGACATTTTAAGTACATGTATCGTCTACACAGTTTAGAAAAAGTGATAGAAGTGCTTAATGATAAGAATAGCATTTGCAGGATTCAACCGGAAGCGTTTGTCTGGTAATTTGAGCAACTTTTCATTGACCTCCTTGCCCAATCGTCTGGTTAAAACATTTTGAAGAAATTATAACTCAAATTACTGTTTAAGAATAAATTAGAAATAATAAATTGATTCTTTCGTTGCCCTTCAGTAGACGGAGATGTTTCAGTTGCTTCTTGTTACTTTACTCTTGAATTAGAAAATTAGATTTAAAAAGTTTCTTGTCACGGTTGATAAATGTGCTGTACATATACATCACGGCATGTAGTAAGTGCAGCTCGAACTGAATCAATTCAGCACTACTTACCGTACGTCTTCAAACTGAAAGCCAAAGTCAGCAAACTTGTTAATTTGACTTTCGATTTACAGCCAACTTAATATGAAAACAAAGAAATGAACTTCTTATCAGTTACCCTTTTTCTTAAAACTCCTGTTCAATGAGAGACGATTTTAGACACCACTTGAGTAATAGCTGCCGATCCAGCGGGGAACTTTGCTCGCACGTGCACGTTATATGTACAGATGACGTAGGCAACATTTCTGGGGCCGTAAACTGACTGTTTGAAACGTCAATAATTAGCCTTGTCGACTTAGACCTTTCTCAATCGTCCAACTTCACAATCAGCGGTGGAGGTCGAACTTTATAGTTTCTTCCTTTGAATTATTCTTAAAAAAAATTTCTAGGTCAAAATAATTTGTGGGCCTTGGCCTACAAGCCTATGGGCTGGCTACGCCACTGCCTGAATATGTCTTGTTCATGATTACCAAGAACTATATTCTGGCTCACGTAATAAGGTTTCTGTAACAAGCATTGACAAACTGTGAATAGAAGCAATACACATATGTCTGGCAAGAAAAAATTGGTCACTGTTCAATCCATAGTTAAGGCTATCAAAGCACTGTACTTGTATACAAGGGATAGGTCTTGTTCGTCCGATATGATCACCTTCACCTTGTTGCCTGAGCCAGCCTGCTTTTTTCAAGATGCATTTTAGAAAACAATCCACTCTGTCCTCGGTGAACCCAGTGAGAATTGACAAGAATTGCCTAAAGAGAGCCTTAATGGTAAACGTAATAACTGTTCCTTTCTTGTTCGAGGCACAAAAGCAGTGTGGCTCTCTGAACTGGGGCATGCTTTTCAATTTTGTAACAAAAAAGTTGAATAGTTCTCGTGACAGACAAATTTCAGCAAAGTATGGATTTATCATGTTTCCTTGCACCCAGGCGACAGTGTATGGCCTCTAACCATAGCTTCCCTTTTCTTTGAAACACTCCTTTGGCAGTTACTGTTGTTGTAGCCAGCAAAGTCAGCATTTCATACGACTCTGGATTTTCTGTCAACATTGCCGTTTAGAACCTCAGCAATCAAATTCGGCGCCATGACGAGTCTAAGTAAATCACTGTGTGCTACCGCTGGATAGGGAACGTCAACCCTTGGCTCTGCGGCAATCATTTATGACCAGCGTGAAAGCAGGCATGGTGGAACTAATGCTCTGTAGACTTTGAGCTCTGGGCTTCCAGACTTTGTCCTTTAGTTTGCCAAAAGAAGTGCCAGTTTTGCAATTATGTAGGCCACTCCTAATCAACATTTGCGGAGTGTGAAAGAGTGCTACTAAGGTATACAAAGTTGTCTGCCGCTGCTAATCTCTGAACATTGAGGGTGATGTTGGGCTCTGTATAGGGAGCTGCTGGGGTTGACTGGTGGAGGACTAGTCTTTTGGTGGAGATTACGAGACCAAAGTCATCACAGGTTTTAGCAAACAGGGTCCATGTTACCTTGTATTCCTGACTGTGTACTCGTTAGACTGTGGTCTTCTGCAAATCCATGAGTTGAATCTTTCATAGCCAAACATCCTTGTACCATGTACTTGACCAAATCTTTGTATTTCTTCTGCTGTGTGGTGCAGGATATGGTTTGTTACTACCTTAAAACAATGAATCACATATATATTATCAATTTAAAAGTAACTGCATTGGTTTGGGGCACTTTAATATTCATCTAGATCTCTTGATAAGAAATAATTAAAAAAGTAGTTTATGAAATTTAACACAAGTTTCAAATAGTTTTAATCAGTTATTAAGTTTTCAAATGATTAAATGCCGATGTTTTATGACAAAAAGCAGCAGCATGCAGGTACTGTAGCTGGTGATGTTAAGCAATAAACAATTTTTATATAAAAATTAAAAAATATAAAATGTTTTTGTTAAGAAATTTAATATACATAAGCTTTTGACTGTTCTACTACAGCCCTCATCAGATAAAGATGAAATAAAAAAGTTGCTGATGTAAATGTAAAAATTAAGTTGAGATGAGAAACATAAATAAAATAGATCAAAGGTAATGGATCGACTATTTTGTAAAGAGTCAAAGAATTAATCAACAATAATTTTCACCCTTGAGAATGAATAAACAGTAATCTTTATCTTTCATTTCCATCCACGGAGATTGTTCCAGCAAAACTAATTTGTTTTTTCAGCACATTTAAATGGTTTTTCTGAGGACGGTGGACGGTAGAGCTTGAGCATTAAAAATATACCTTTTTATTAAACATGTCATTTGAAATATTCTGTCAGTGAAAACTATGATGCTACCAACTACATATCACTTGAGTTAAATCGACTTTTGAAACATTTTAGTTCATTTTAGATAACTTCGGATATCTTCTGTAAAATCGGTCATTTTAGAGCATGCCTTGTTTTAGTAACTACAAAACAAATATACTTTATAATTCTAGTATTCCCTCCAAAAAAAAAATCTTCTGAATCACAAGGAAGACGAACAGAAATCAAGGAAGCCAATGTCATAATGTATCTTTTTCTGTAGTCTTGTAGTTGCAAGCTGTCCCCAAAGGTTATGGCTGCATCGCTCATATGGAAGAGCAATGTACCAAGATTGTATGCAGAGCTCAGGGGTTTGAATCCTGTCAAAGGCCAAAATTTGTTCAGGGTTTTCTTTTTCATTTAAATGGAAAACTGCAGGAACACATGAAATATTAATTATAACTTTTGCTGTGGTAATAAACTTCAACATAAAACAAGTGTTGGAAGCTGTAAAGTTTTGGTTACTGACATACCTTAATTATTGTCACGTTTCTGCCATACGACTTTGTAGTTTTGTAGGCATTCTTCATGTAAAACAATATGCCCTTTCAATTTGATCACTACGAAATTCCCTTCGTTGGTTGTGCAGAATTAGGAACCATCTCTTTCGACAAAGATTTCCAAGTTTTCACTTTGGGGTATCGTGTAGGAGGAAGCAATATATATATATATATATATACTGATAAAAAAATAAAATCAATTAATGACTGAGCCTGCTCTAGATGTTGTTGTGCGAGGTCAAACAATTTCTTTTGCTTCCTAACTGCCGGTAGAAATTCATCTCTTTCAAGTAAAACAAAAGGCGCATAATATGCGCATGTGTCTACAGCTTTATACTAGATTAACACCTCTCATATCTTTGATCTAATTGTTAGATATACTGAGCATGCAAATTCCAGTATTTAATCTTTTTTCATTTGTTGGATACTATAATTTTACACTTGCAATTATAATGGTTTACGAACTAAACTCAATGCACTACAAATTAAAAAACTCGGCGCACTGCAAAATAACTCAGCGCACTGGAAACTAAAAATTTAAAAAACTTAGCATACTGCAAACTAAAAATTCAGCATACTGCAAACTAAAAGAGATTTTTTCTTGTGCATGCGCGAAATTTTCCCGCGTTTTTGTCACGTGACTTAGCATATATGTTGACACATTGATATTCTCCCCTTTGTTTGACGTAACACGAGATGAAAGACCATACTCATTTACATCTTCTAAAAAAGTGTCATAACAGTGTCTGCCTTGTTATTGAATGCCTTCAGGTAGAGAGGCATTCTAGAATAGCAATCTATCCCACCGTGAATGACAATTCTCCACGTGTTAGAGACTAATTGTAACATGAGTTGACTAACCATTATTTGGTCATTATTCTCTGTGGAGCCTTGATAATAAATCCTTGTAATTTCAGAAAGTGTTTAGAAAGTGTTTTATGAATTTCCCCGGAATTTTTTAACGTGAGTGTACAAGGTTACAAATTATTTATCATGGTAAAATACCTTATAAGTTTATTATTCCCATCAATATGCCATAATGACAAGAGAGACTTTACACTGTAATGACGCCTCTTTACAGTTTTCTGCCATCTTTGAACTAC
The DNA here is from genome assembly GCA_025331005.2 of Zoanthus gigantus. Lineage (NCBI taxonomy): Eukaryota > Metazoa > Cnidaria > Anthozoa > Zoantharia > Zoanthidae > Zoanthus > Zoanthus gigantus. Next base: position 5,698 of record JAOBBB020339094.1, on the reverse strand, counting down.
ACCCATGGGATCAGTTCTACGTATTGAAAACCTTATCCTTTCACGCGGTACACGGTATCCATTGGACTTTAAATAGCCTTGAAGCATTCTGATGCCAATACCAGGATGTTCATTAGATGCACATTCTATCATTCAATGTAGCTGACTGTCATCAATGGAGCTGTATGTACCTGAGCAAAATTAAAATAGTATACTGTATTGTTAATGTGCCAGACAATTCCACATCACTCATTCCACAGCATTTGACCAATCAAGTTAAGTCCTGCAAAGTGGGTAATTTGACTAAACATAAAATTGCCCAAACGGGAGTTTGAGCTTGCACTGGAACCTGAACGATTGGGCATTAGCCCACGGGTGGGGACTTTGACCATTTTTGTCCAAAACAGTCAAACGATGGGCACCTTTAATTGAGTCATACATAATCATCAGCAAAATTATTCTTGCACATATGTATTAATATCCAATCAATGTATACTGTCAATTTTACCTGATACACTGAGACCAAAGGTTGACATTCTTCTTTCCACAATTCTAACACCTACACTGAGCATCGAACTGATGGCCTTCACTTTAAAACCTTGATCAATAAAAAATGAGAGATGGTCTTCACTTTTGTTAAATGATGGCCTTCCACGTCTCCCACCTCCTTGGGCACATGTTCTATAACCTACAGACTGGTTTGCTCTTTCAATTTCTAATACAGTAAAAACCCGCATATAAGAACCACTGTTTTTCGAGGTTAGGCTAAAGTGGTTCTTATGTAATTGGTATTTAGTGAGAAATTAAGCTAAGGTGGTTCTTATTAAACTGGTTCTTATATACAAGGCAAAAACAATTTCCATTGTATATGTTTTTTTTGTCATTTAATATAAACATATACATGTTTGTTTTTTCACCAAGTACAGTGGTCTTTTAAGAAATTCTTATAAATAAAACAAGGTTTTTTACCAAAAAAAAAAACAAAACAAAAAGAACATATATCCAAATCAATGTTAAAACCTTTTGTATAAGAACCAGTCTAATTTCTTAGGCTAAAGTGGTTCTTATTTAACAGATGCTTAAAAAGCAAATTTTAGCCAAGTGGTTCTTAATCCACTGGTTCTTATATGCGGGTTTTTACTGTATTCAAACAATATACTATAATATTATTATACATGTTTATCTATTTTTGTTATATATGGAATAATAATAGTCCATTCAATAAAGTTATCATTATATATATCTACCGCTAGGCACCGACCCAGAGGGGAATAGTTTTAGTATTTAGCAAAATAATGGGATAAAAATGCACTTTATTTCCAAAGAAACTATACAATGTAAACGTTTTCTCTATTTTAGCAAGCGCGCTTCCTGTCATATTTTGACTTCCGCTTTAAGCTCTTGCAATTTTAAGAACTTCAAATCAATTAATAGTCTCGGTTATCGTGAGTTACGGGAGACAATCTTTGGCAAATACTAAATGTCATAACTGACATAAGCCCACTCTGTCCCGTGGGGAGTTGACTGCTGCATTATCGTCTCTCTCTGCACTTTAAAAACTTTTTAGTCGAGCGAGAAATTAATGGTAAATTCAAATTCCGGTTCGTACAAAAGATTAAATGGACTTTGATGGCAGAAACAAATGAAGGTCTTGTTAAACTAAATTGTAATAAATAGAACATCTTACCGGAATGATGGGTTGATATTGCAAAGACTGATGTAGAAGGGTATTAATTTAACGATTACAAACTGTCGAACGAATGTACAATAGACGAGATTTTCGTGATTGCAAAGTTATAAAGCTGTACAGGACGAAAATATTGTATATTCTGTGCCCACATGTACCAAAAAGTGTGTGAAGTCATAATCAAAGCGTAATTTAATGACAGCAATCAATATACATTTTAGTGTTCGTGACCATGACTAACTGAACAGTACATAAATGCGGATTGGGCAATGTGTCAACAATGGGGGATGTGTCACAGTTTGAAAATCTGTTATTACTTGTGCCAGCAGCGAAGCGCGGCACAAGTTTAGGTTTGCCCCGTGTTTTTTTTTTTTTTTTAAAAATTTGTGTCGAGGTCTTCAGCCACTTGATGTAATACTTGATATACTGGACAGCGGCTATATTTGGCTATTTGATATAACTGAGAAGCCAAGTCTAGCGTATACAGTCAGAACTCAATAAAATCAAAAGCTTTCACATTTTATCGACGAGCTGGCACAAGTATACGCTCCTAGAGTGTCGTCTTGTTTGACTTTTTATCTTTTACTCTAAAAAGGAATTAAAGGCCTGTGATCATAAGAAATGAGTAAAATAAAATAAATAGTAATAACAATAATAATATACATACAACAGGACAATCATTTGATATAAAATCATCATCATCATTATCCTTCACATTTTAAACGTCTATTTTCCAATCTTGCATGGGTTAGACGGGTTTCCTAACGAATATCGTTTACTCAGTTCGACTTTGTACCTGATTATGATCAATCTTCATAGATTTTAAATTACTAGCCACAACTTGGTATCAAATTTTTCGTGGTTTACCTTTTCTTTGTTGCCCCTCACCAACTATATCTCTGCATTTCTTCACTAAGGTATCATCACTGCATCTCTCTACATGGCCAACCCAACTCAATCTGCCTTGTCTAATGCAGTTCCTAATGCTATCAAGGCTCAAACGCCCCCCTCAATCTGAAGAGGGCTTCCCTTTCTTCAAGATGACATTACATATCCAACTTTTCACTCTAATATTATTGCGCTCCAACCTTAATAAGTCAGCATGACACTTCTAACACACTCCTGGTACACTCTAACCTTTAAGTGAAGGGAGAAACGCATACAAGTTAGGTCAGGTAGGATCCTGATCTTGTTCTGGCAATCACACTCTCATCAGCACCACCAGTACTGTAACCTAGGTAGCAGAATTTATCAACAACCTCTAAAGCCGCTCCATCAACCACAACAGGTTCTACTTTGTGGGCCTTCATGAACTCCAATTTCACCTGTGCAGTTTCTGCACCTATAATTCTCATTGTCTCGCAGTCTACCCTAAAGAGCAAAGCTAAATCCTTTACGAGCCAGGTGGTCCATGGAGCCGGCACTTATCTCCGGTTTCTGTAGTGTCAAGTGGATGAGAGTCTTTGACTCCCCCTGGACGGGAAACTAATCCATCGCAGGTTAGCTCCCAGCAGATGCTGGTACTCATTTACCTACCCTGGAAGGATGAAAGGCTAAGTTAGCTTATGCAGAAACGGTCACACAAATATTCTGATCTCAGCAGAGCTGGGGTTGAACTTGGGAACTTGTGGTTGGAAGACAGAGATCAACTGCGCCAACCATGCCCACCCGATGATGATAAGTATGGTGAAAATTTATTGTCATAGGCAGTGTCAAGGTGCAATGATGGTGAATGATAAATTTGATATGCTGGGTAAGATGATGGTGTAGTGAGAACGATGGTCGTAATGATGATTATGGCATTGATGACGATGGTAGTGGAAATGATTGTGGTGATGTCCATGATGGCATTGGTTTAGTGTTTTTGGTTGTGATCGTAATGCACCAGTCAAATGAAATCCCCACTCCCCCCTTCTCCGTGGATAGTGGGGGAATGGACGCTTTATTGAACAAAACTGTTGCCCAGGTGGGTGGGATTATTGATAACTATTGAACCCCCACCTGGACATACAGCAGTTGCAATGACATTTGTTGTTTTTCTTCACTACTGTTTCTACAATAATTGAAAACTGGAACAAATACAATGTAACTGCCATACTGTAACTGTCTGATCATCTGGTCAGATCAGTTACCTGAGTGAACATTTTGAGTTACATACTTGACAGGTTATTAATTGGTGAGGTGTTCAATTAAGTTTGGTTATGACGTCAGGTTACTCTGCCTGGGAGTTCACCCTGTGTACCCATGATGCCATATACCCGTTTGTTGCAAAATGCATGGTACTTCAGTAATATGCTCCCATAGACACAACATCCAACAACAGAGAAAGGTAAGGTTCATATTTTGATTGAGTAAATGGAAAGACAAACATTGAAGGCACACACTCTTGACCTTGTCTTCCTGTTTTTGGTGTTAAATTACACTTAAATTTCATAACACGTACAGGTTTTTTTTTTCAAATTATTGTATTTGAAAGATTAGAACAAATAAGTTTGGATCTCTGACAATTCTGAAGAATTGTAAAATAAATTCTACAGAAGTTTAAAGAAGAACTCTAAAAAAAATTCTAAAGAAGAATTCTAAAAAATAATTTTTAAGAAGAATTCTGAAAGAATTGTCATTTTTTGAAATGATTTACTTGCTAGAAGCTTTTTCCATGGTCCCCAGACCCTTGAGGAAATGACGCGTTTTGACGAAAAATTTGGTCCTACGGGGTGGGGGTTTTGCTCACATTTGACTTCAGATTACGTCAATACCCCCACCCTAGCCCGAGAAGTGGGAGGTGGGGGTTTCAGTTGACTGGTGCATAATGGTGGTTATGATGATGACGACTGTGGTTATGATAATATTATGTTGAAGATGATGATAATATGGTGACGATAGTGAAGTTGATTTGATGTAGATTTCCTTATCAAGACCACAATGTCTTCAAAAGTGGCGGATTCCATGATTACAAATTAATAATGGCTTCTTTTATATTATACCTCGTTAATGAATTTGATTTTATTAGATGTGATTGCACTTTCAGTTTTCCGATTAAGACTTCTAATTGAAACCATTTTTTTTCCCAAGGTCTGATAGGTCACGTTCCCGTTCTCCACTGCAGTCGAGGAGTTCCAGGTCTCCGCGTCGTTCCCGTTCGCCAGCTTACCGTCGCTCACGTTCCGTATCTCCACGCCGCACATCACCATTGACAAGATCACGATCTCCAAGTCGCGAAAATGGAGGAGATGCATTAGTGTAACTTTCCTTATTTTTAGTTGCCACTGTCTTTAGGGATAAGACTGTCTCGTTCGTTATCCGCCCAGTTATTTCATAGTTGTTTGTCCACATCGCTTTCAGATCTGCAAACAAACAGTACTCAAGGATTGTCTCTTGAAATTGATGATGCAAATCAATTTGTTTTAGATAGAAATTAGCACTGACTGTCATTATTTGGACAGATTGGCAACTTACAACAAAACCTTATAGTAAACCGTTTTTACTTACACAAAAACAGTAACTGAAATTTTGCATTCATCATATTTTGTCTTGTCTTACCTAGTTAACTTCCGTTTTAGTATTTTAAACTCAAGGCTAGTATCGGGGGAATTCATGGCGTAATGTTTGGTGTTAACTTTTTCTGATTGCTGTGGTAAGCAGTTGAAATTGTCACGGAAGTATGAATTCAGTAGTTAGCAAAATAAAAATAAAGTGACAGTCAAATATTATTAAATGCATTTTGTGTGTCGCATTTTTAGCTCACTCATGTGCAAGCAATGAATGAGTATCGTGTGGGTGAAATGTCGACGGAAGTGGTTGTAGACTGAAATTTGTAGACGGAAATTGTGGACCGTAGATGGAGTGAACTTTCCCAGCGAGCATGGCGCCATTGTAGAACTTTTGACTTTCGTGTGCACGGACGTAGTTCGAGGACCGTACTGAGCTTTTTTTATTTTAGTTTTTTTTTTTCTTTAACTTAAAATTGCCTATAATGCCTTTTTCTTACTTTGTAATACAATTTAATATTAAAACATTTGGAAAAAATTTATG
>JAOBBB020339010.1:0-10386 GCA_025331005.2 Zoanthus gigantus | reverse complement strand
AGAAATGCAGAAGCAAATTTGATTGTCTCATCTATGAAATGTTATTTATTCAGAAAATTAAACCCAATTTGAATGTCAGATTCTGTTCTTGCCAAACTTTTTCTTTAACACTTTTTAAGTTTTGCTTTTGTTTTTCTTTTGTTGTGCAATTCAGCCATACTTGAAATAATTTTTTTATATTCAAAAATGTATATAAACTTCACTTTGTTTCAATAACATTGACTTGAAAATGATGTTAGCTAACGTCAAAACGTCGTCAATACAACATGTTATCGCTTAATTTTATGATTAAATTATTTAATAAGAATCGTCTTATCCGAATTACCATAATTTATTGTTATAACAAGAGAGGTTGTTTGAACTATTTTTGAAAGATATATTCTATACACTGTCATTGTAAGGCATAACAATAGATGGATAACAATGGTTCAAGGTTTACTATCAAATATATATATGGCTGGACTATGACAACTTTACAGCATGGAAAATGGACTGTAAAACGGCTAATAAATACATGTCTGATAGAGTGACAGTAAGTTGTTTTCATTAGCTGTCTCAAAGGTATTTTCATTATACCAAATACAATTATACCAGTTGTTTACTCTGCTGTCTCTCAAAGCCCAGATCAACTAGCACTGACAAGAATAAATAAAAAAAACTGCTAAGTCTAGTCACCACTTACATCAACATTAACAGAATTATCATCAAATCCATTCATTAGGTGGCTGTGATTTTCCCTAGTGTTGATACCATTGGTTAGGTTTATCCCTTCATCAGAGCCATTGTATTGTAGCGTATTAGGAATCCCAATTTGGTTCACACTGCCATTCTGTTGCTGGACAATAATTTGAAGGAACAATACAATCAAAAACTCATTAGTTTAACTTTTTTATCTACAATGGCAATAACTTAGTTACACAACTGAAGCTTTGAAGACCAGATTTTTAGCAAAGCTAAATAAGGAGAATCCATAATACCAAGAGTAATGCTAATGTATAGTAGTACAGTATGCAATGGTGGGGTGTCCGCAAGGCAAGAGTTGACTTACATTGTAGTTCATGTATGTTATAATATAATATATATAGCAGCATCTCTGAGTGCAATTCTGTCATACCTTGACAATAACATTTCCATTGCTCCTTTCAAACTGTGTTAAGTCCAGTTTTGGTCCTCTGTAATATGACATGCCACTCACTGCCACAGCAAGCCAATAAAGCGTTGTACCAAACTTATGAAAAAAGAAAGACCAAAACATCAATTAACTTTGCCACATGGCCAATAAAGAATAGTAAGCTTGCATTTCATTAAAGAGTATTGATTGGTCTTTGCAAGCCATTATCTAATCTTTAATTAGTTTCATGTCTGCAAGATAAAGTCAATAAACAAAAATGATAGGTTGTATCAAGCATGTGTTAGAAGTGTCATGCTGTATGATAGTGAAACTTGGGCAGTGAAAGAGGATGACTTACTAAGGTTGGAGCGCAATGATATTAAAATGATAAGATGGATGTGTAATGTCATCTTGAAGAACAGGAAGCCTTCTTAAAAACTGAGAGAGTGTTTGGGCCTTGATAGCATTAGGAACTGCAACAGAAGAGGTAGATTGAGGTAGTTTAGTCACTTAGAGAGATGCAGTGATGATTGTACAAAGTCATGTGTTGTGAAGAAATGCAGAGATATAGTTGTTGAGGGGCAACAAAGAAAGGGTAGACCTAGAGATACTTGGTATCAAGTCATGGGTAGTGATTTAAGATCTCTGAAGGTTGACCGTAATCTGGCACAAAATCGAACTGAGTGGAAGCCATAAAGAAATACATCTAATCCATGCAAACATGGAAAATGGATGTTTAAAATGTGAATGATGATGATCATGACTTCGTCTATTAATCTGTTTCTTGTATGGTTCAACTTTCGATGGCAAACAAGTCTCAAGTATTTCTGGAATGTATTTCTGATATGGAAAGTAAAATATCAAAATTATTGCTTTCCATTATGGAAGCTGAGTGAAAAGTTAGTGTCAAGCCCTGTAATTAAATATTTACTTTCAACTGAGATTAAAGTGTTTTTGTCTGTTTATATTATAGCGAAAGCTTGTCTGACTTTAATTTTTCGTTTAAACAGTAGTTAAAGGCTTCATTTAAGAACTTCAATATTGTCAAAAATGATATTGAATGATAAAACAAAAAGATTTTTTAATCAAAAGCAACAAAGCCAAAATCTTTAACTGTTAAAGTTTTACATAGTTGGTTTACTCACCAAGTTTTTTTGTTAAAAAAAACACTAAAAAATAAAACATTTACAGAGATGCTTGATAAGTCAAACTTTCCGAGAGCTTCTGAATAGCAACTGAATCAAGACCAAAGAATGAAACATTAATTTCTTACACTATATCAATTTATTACAGCAGTCAAAATGGGTGAAGCATAAAAATTTATATCATTTATTAATTAAATAGTTACAAAATGATAATTACTATGCAAACAAATAAATCATTAATATTATAATAAAAGATCAATGCAGTTGCTACCTTTTCTGTTATCGCATCCTCTGATGCCGACCTGTTCAATGAAAAAAAAAAAATGGGTTGGATTGTTTGATTTAATCTTTTATTTGTTCTCACATGTCTGGAAGAAACACTCTGAAGTTTTGAGCTATATCTATTAGCAACTAATAAAAAAACTCACCGTCTTTGGTTGAGGTTTTCACACTCTTGAATATCTTTAAAACTAAACAATTGCCAGTCACTTAGACCAAGTTCTTTGCAACCATTGAGAAAAGTTATAAAATTGTCCTGCAAAAAATTAACATTTATTATAAGCAACATGAGATATATTAAACAGCTTTATTACATATAAAACAAAAACAAATAATGAATAAAATTGCAAATAAATTTAAATCATGGAAACTATTTATCATTAAAATTTTACCATAAGATTATCATTTCAAGAAAAACAGTAAAAAACACAATAATGCACTACCATCATACATTTGCTTGTGAAAATGCATATTTTTAAAAATTTACATCTTCGTCAGTTTATGAGATATGTCTTTGAATCTTTGTAATCTCACGGCTACATGGCAAATCAACTATTAGTCAATCTACTTTTATTTTATCTTATTCAAGTATTTTATGTTATTTTAGCATGATAAAAGAATATATTTGTTTTTCACATAAATTTTTGCAGGGCCTTTTTCCAAATCATGGACCCTTGACTGGTGACCTGTTACCCTTGACCTATTACACTTGACCCATTACCCTCGACCTGTTATGTGTGACCCTTGATATGCATTTTTAGATCTGCTGGTAAAAATTTGTTAGAAAAAGAAATATTTTCAGAAAAAGGAGGGAAGATCGACTTCAACTACTGTACTTTTGAACTCAAATCATTTGATCTTACAATTTAAATATTACTTTATTGCATGAAGAAAATGGTATAAAGCTACATCATTGTTGCACTAACTTGTTGGCACACTATTTAAATTATAATCATTATAATCTATATCAGTTTTTGAAACAAAAACTGGTATTTAAATCTTGACAATGAGTAAATTTATAATACTCTTAGATTATGCACATGTTTGAGGCTGGTGAAAATGTTCCAGAGCCAACTCAGTACCATTAGTACGCTGCCAACACATATAAGGAATTAAGAAAGCTGAACCACAAATTAAACATTTATGTAAGGGAATTACACTTAATACTGTATTAACTATCTCTAAGCAGACTGTCAACTTTATATTAAGCACAGGAAAAAAATCTCTGGATGTAGAAACAACTGTTAATCTTGTCTTCAATCAGGAGCAAGCTAGGAAACAACAATTGGGTTTAAAGGTTTTTAGGTAACCAATCAAGATCAAAAAATGCAGAGTGCTACATGTCTGTAACTAGCCCAAATTAATTTTAAATAAAAGGTGTTTATTAAGTGTTTGGGGCTACTGCAAGTAAACACGGAATGTAAAAAAATATGTATTTAAGAAAACCTTTTGAATCTAGTTTTAGAACGTTTTTTATACACACATCACTTATTTACGTTGGAGATTGAGGCCGTTTATGGATGCAGTAGTCACAAAAATAATATTTCTTCTCAAAAAAAGGCAATTTCTTACTGTTATATTTATTTAAAAAAACCTTGGATTGGTATTCATTAAATAAATTTAAAATATTTCGATTGATAGCAGTTTTAATTGCACATTTTTGAAAGGCACATACATGTATGATCAAGTCAGATATATTATTGGCTGACAGTTGATTGTTCCAAACAATGTTTCAAAATTTTGCAGGCTTCCTGTGTTATTTGGTAACTTGCCTAGGCTTCCTGTTGTGATGTTACAGACTCACTTACCCGGATGGCCACATAGTTACTACTGTCTGTCAACGCAGTAGCCACAAAAAAAGCATTGAGATATAGGTAAAACAATTATTTAAATTTCAATCATAAAAGATAAATCATGGTTGAAGTTTTTATCATGCCATTAAATTACAAGCTGTAAGTGTAAGGACCTAATGTTTTAAGTATTACCAATCATCATCTTACTGACAAACGGTTATTACTGTCATCATCATCATCATCATCATCTTTGTTTATCATCCTTTGTTTCCCACTCCTGGGGTTGGACATAAACTTACCCTTCTGTAAACCTAGATTTTAAATTCTTTCAAATGTTGAAACATAATTTGATTTTGTGCTAAATACTGTAAAATATCAAAAAGAAACCCTTCTCCTAAGGCATTTATGTTTTATGAACAAACTTTTGAAAAGGAAAACTCCTTCTGAGTATAAACCACCCCAAAAATGAGCTCTGATTGTTACTTATTGTATGGTATTAAATTATAATTTTATTTATTTTTTTACTTTTTATTAATTTTGTAAAATCATAATTTTAATACCATAGTATTGACAACTGCAAGCACAATTCCTTGAAACTCACTAGCTTTTTAATATGCAAATTTTTTTGTCCATAAAAAAAAGGCCCCTCATGAAAAATACATGTCATCTGAAGTTATCAGTTAATACAAACCATGAAATTAATAACAATTCTTCAACAGAGAAAATTCTTAGTGTGCAGTCAATTGCATTGCCATTTTTTGCCACTGTCAATATGACATTAAGTCTTGGAGTTAAGATATATATATGAACTTTTATGACCACATTTAATATACACTATTTATCACCAATAAAAATTTTTAATGTGGAATAAATTAATATTCCAATAAAATTTCAAAATCAAAGGGCCTCAAAGGTAGTTTATTCCAATTATGGTGAGAGCTATAAGCAAGTTTGATATAAATACAAAATTTAGTCTTTCAGATTCTTATCAAAGTATGGATTTAAGGTATCAATATTCTTAGGCTTCAAAAGTCAGCATTCCTGTGTGTAAGAATCTACAGTGATAGGCAGAAAAAATATGGCAACTTATTACATAATTTGTAAGAAAACAACCACTTAGCTAATTTATGTATTTATAACATATTCAGTTTCTCTTCTTAAAATGTCAGCTTTATGTTAGAACCTGCAATGTGCCAACTCTTGGTTCAAAGTACAACAATGGAAAGACAAGAAAGCTGAGCACTTGAGAGCTAATTCCATTCATATTTTGCAGATATGTATTTCTATTTTCATTTTAGTATGTCTATGAAGTTGAATTATGTCAAAAATTCTAAACAAATCTTTCAATAAACGTTGTACAAATTAAAAGAAATAAAACTACTAATAATTAAGTCAAATTTGCATTACATTTTGGATTACAGCATGACGATATTGTGCAAGTTTGATGTTTTTACAGCTCTTTAAAGATTAAATTTCAGCTTTTGTTGTTTAATATGAAACTTTTCATTTTCAATGACGAAGGCTTTATATAAATACAAGTTAAAAAAAATATGAAGACCTAGAGTAAACCCAATATGAATTTGTTAGCTAAAAATATTTTTAAAATGTTAAATTTTAATACTTTTATTATTATATTCTCGTTAAAAAACTTGAGTCTACATCCATAAAATTTTGCCATAATTTGCCGAAACCGTAATAAACATATTTGCCGAAACCATGGTTTCTCGAGTTTGTATTTGGAAGTCTTACCTAAATTCTAACCTAGAAATTTGTAAAATTTTATATTCTTAGTGTGAAATGTAGTAACTTGTGCATTGCACAAAAATACTCTATATTGATCACGCAAAAATGTCAACGTTTAACAGAATAGTTTGGTAACAATATGAATTTAATTTCCACGTTAACTAAACAAACACAAAGTGAACCGAAGCCAGAAAATACCTTTCATACACACAAGCTTTCTTTATCAATGCATATGAAAACGTATCTCTAATTCTCAGATATGCTTTTAGCGTTTTTATTACAGACCAAATTCAGTAATTAAAACACGCGCAAATTTTCGATAAGACAATTATCTTGGTAAGCTATCGGGGGACGACAACAAAAATGGACCAACACGTAATAATTGGAATATTTCCGGTATTGAAAGTATACTAAAGCGAGCGATCATTGTAGAACAAGCAAACAGATTTATAAATGACAAAAGAAACTTATTGCTTTCAACACAAGAAACGATGCACAAATATACGCCAACGGTATTTCTTCGTCGTTATAAATATTGCCCATTTTCAACTTAGGTGTGAGTGTCCAAACATTAGCACTTAGGTTTTTGAATACAACTTCTTCGACAACGATACTATGCTGTCAGTAACTAAAGATAGATAACGTACGGTCATTTTACAAAGAAAGCCAGACAATTCGGAAATCTTAACTCATTTAAAAGAAAAAATACCAACCAACCGATTGTAGGCCAGGAGTCTGAATGGAGGGGGGGAACAATTTCATGACGATTGCAAATGACTTCCCGTTAAATGCCTTGATGGCTCAATATAGCACCACAAATTTTTTTCAAGATTTTACAAATTTAAAGTTTGATTACACATGGGATTTTGAATAGGGAAGAAATAAGAATGCTAATCCTACCTCGATTTCTCTGTTAGATGGCAGTTCTATAACATCGTAGGCTAAACTCGGTTCAATGCGATGCACTAATCTATCAGTCGAGAGACAGAGAGAACACTCATCAACTGACTGTCAAATGGATTGTACAATGCAAACTTATCATTCAAACCGAAAGATCAAAAATCAGTTCATGCAACTTACTTGCAAAGAAGAACTCCATCCCTTAATGATACAATGAAGTTGGAGTGTGGAAATTTTGCCCCGGTTGTTGCCTTAAGAACAAACAATTTGAAATCAGTCGGTGCTACGACATACTACAAGCGGCTCGTCAGGGAAATCTAGCCAACCTCTGTACTTGAGAAAAGTAACTTGAAAAAAATTCAATGTTTGGGAAAAGTAACATGAAACGGGGAATTTGCACTATCTCACCTCTATCCAGTGTTGGAACAACTTCTGAGCAGTCTCAGATTTCAGCGAATGATCGACTTGTTTTCCCGTCTTGTTTTCATCGCGGTCTTCTTTCAAGACTTGGACCATAGTTTCACGACGATTCAAGCGACTGCATTGTCATACGAAAACAACAACAAAATAAAACGCAACTCCATTCAGTCGCTGATTCAGAGTGTTTTACATTATCTTTCTTCAGTAAATCCAAAATATATCAGTCAGATTTTCACAAAAATCAGATGCCAAAAATTCACTACAACAACCAAAGCAACCCCGCAGATGCCATTCAAAGAATTTGGCTATTCGTAATCTGATTGGACAATAAACAATAGATGGTATGTACGTTGAAATCGACGTGCGGCAGTCCATTGGGTCAAATCTTGTTAATATGCGCATATGAAAACATAAACATCGAGTCTTCAAATGTCGCCGGAAAAGCACACATCGTGTAAAACATTAATTTGAATTTTTACATAGTAATGAATATTAAGCAATTGTGTCTGCTAGACGGCATGTATTTTGCTTTGTATGAAAAGTTATGACAAATAAAAATTTAATTTTTTTGGGAATCAAATGAGTTAAGTAACCATTAGGCCAAACAAAGTAAATTCCCGGTTTCTCATTAGAATTTTTCTAAAAAGTAAATGAGGCATGCGGTTTTTTTTTTTTTTTTTTTAAGATTACCAGTTATAGTAAAAAGCATGTGTGGGAGGGTAAAATACAATTGCAAATTAACTCTATATATATTAATATATATTTTATATACATATATAAATATTGTCCTGATCATTCTCTACCAGAAAAGATTTCATCAAACCAATGTTGAAAATTGTAATTTTGTTTATTTGTGAAAAGAAAAAAAAATTGACGCGGCGGCTTTTTTGCAATGCGGGCGCTGATGAGAAACCGGGAATTTATTTTATTTGGCCTTCTACTGGTGATTCACGAATTACGTGAGAAAATATGGATATTTCACGTTTCACGAAATATACCGAAAGTAGTTCACTGTTCACGCAACAAAAGGTTCACGGCTCACGGGAAATTTAATTATTTTTCCACGCATCACGGATAAGAAAAAAAAAAAATTCACGCATCATGAAAATTTATAGGGTACCCTTAACGAGACCTTCCAAGGGTTTTTAATTTCATAACAAGCGACATCGCTTTAAAATTGCCAAAAACGTAGCAACAATCTAGTTCCAGAATGTATACCGACTGCCGATAGAACCGGAGGAAACAAGAGCGACTATTTGGAGTGACAATCCATTTTTAATTTCGAAAAAGCGACGTTGACGCTCAGGCCAGCACGACTATCGATTTCTGTGAATTATGTTTAAGGAGGAGTCCATAAGTAGGAGCAACTCTCATGTTCTCGTGTCATGGCGTTTTCACGAACAAACTTATTTTTAGTTCATAGTTCCCGCGAATTCAGACCAATCACATGCGTCCATACTTAATCATTGACGTCACAGGAAGTTTGTATTACCATCAAAGCGAAACAAAAATGAATTGTTTGATTCCTCCGGTAATTTAATTTTAAGTGTCGTTTCAGACGAAGATTTTGAAGTCTCTAGATAGTAGTTCAAAAGACTGTGTAAGAGAGGATGAGTTGGAAATCGAACATGGTAGGTTTCTCGTCCTTTGTCTTTCCGAGGACGAGAACTTCAATTGAAATTTTCCGCGAATATAATAGCGATCTAAAAAAACGATCCGTGAAAACGCCGTGACATTTAAGCCTATTATAGGAGTTGCTCGCTCCTATTTATGGCTCCTGGTTTAAGCTCTATAGATATTCGAGTCATTAGGAACTCAAGAGGTTTATCTTCTATTGAAAAGAAGGAAGTTTCTAAGGGCACTTAAAATTTAAATTTAAATTACAAAAATCACAGGACGCAAGAAATAAGCACTTTTAGCGAATATTTCTACATTTGTCTCCATCCAGATCTATTCTAGGCGACAGGTGAGCTGTAAAAGCGATATCATAACTCTCCTTGGAAAGCCTCATGAATCATGAGAGTCACACGAGATTTACTGATTTTGTAAATAAAACATATTGAGTGCATCTGTAATTGTGTACATAGAAGTTAAGTACACAATTTTTTTTAAACGAATGAATAAATTTTGCCGAGGCTCAATGTTCTTAATATTTTGGCTGCTTCAGCCTTCATTTGTTCTTAATTGTTCTTATTTCTGTGAGCCGCTTGAAATAACGAGAAATGAAAACAGAAAGACAAGTATTGAAAAACAATGCTGATTATCTGTGTGCGTGTATGATCGACGTGTATCCTTTCGGGCAATAGTAGATATAATAAAAAATAGGAAACGATGCTTATGTGTTTTTATTGTACACATTGCGAACGTAGATTACAAAAGATTCAGTAAAGTTTCAATTAGAAACATTTTCACTTTTTTTCAGGTCAGCCTGAGCTTGTTTTTAATTAAATTATTCTTAATTTTCGGCAAGTATGATCCTTATCGTTCTTATAAAGTTGTCCTTATAAAAAAAAGTGTAATGTGATAAATTTGTTGTTGTTTAAATAAAAGGACGACCCATGCGGTACAGGCGCGGATCTTGGAAAAATGTTGACCGATTTGCTGCAAAACGAGCGCCGAAGGCACAAGCTCCTAGGGGGGCCGGGGGCATGCTCCCCCAGGAAAGTTTTTCAATTTTAACTATCTAAAGTGTCCTTTCCTTGCTTTTTGAGTCAGCAAGACAATATTTTTTTTTTATTATGAAAATTCTGACCTATTTCCGTAAAGCGGTGGACTAAACCGAATGGATCAGCGCCTGCAGTACTTGACGAGCTCCTCACTAAGATCAAATACATAAAAAAAATATACATTATTTTAAAAGATGTTCTTTCCAAATGTTAAAATTACTTTGTATTTAGCTTTAAAGTAAACCTGCATGCTCGTAAAGGTTTGAGATTGAATACAAACATTATTGACTACAGAGGTTTTAAGTTTCGAGAGTATGCCCATAGAGTTT
>JAOBBB020338929.1:0-10386 GCA_025331005.2 Zoanthus gigantus | reverse complement strand
GGGATACTGAGCTTAATGGGTCGAAATTCTGATGACTGGTAGCGCTCAGCTGATGACCCAGGCCCTGGGTTTTAGTGCGCTTTTTGGGCGTATCTTTTCTCTGTGTGTAAAATGATAAAACAGTTAAGTTAGTTTAGTAGGATCCCTGCAGAGAAGGCCAGGATTCCAGGCCTAGACTAGTATGTAGGATTTCCAGACGTTGCAAACTGTTAAATGACAGACAACAATTTTTCTAGTGGAAACTATATAATGTAAAGTAGGATTGGTAACCCTTTCTCTTGGAGCTGGACCTTTGAGATGGTCAATCGCCTTTTGCAAAGGGTTAAATAATTTAACAAATGTCTTGATCCAGTTATGTCTAAATAGTCAAATAGTATGACATATAATAGCCGTAATTGAAAAACACAACAGAACACATTTATTTTGATAAAAAACTTAAAATGTTTATTCAGCAGTACAAATACAAAAGAGTGCCAACCGGAAGACAACAAAACTCACAAAGGGCAACCCACAGTTCTTGTGAGTGGTAAACGAATGAGTATATGTAACTAATACCGTTGATGCAGGTACTTACGCTATATAAACAAATGGAATGTACTGACTGGCATAGGTGAAGAACAACACTGGGTTGGGTGCAATCCATATTTCATCCAGCTTGTTTGCTATTCCAACCATTATAAGTTTGACACATCTCAGGGTTGGCATTCTTTTGGGGTCATGCTTAACCACAGCTTTGTTCTTGTAAGACTTCAAAACAACAATAACAAAAATTATCATTTCAGAATTATTTAATTTTCCGACTAAAGTGATAATTTTTTGTCAAGATGCAAAACATTCTGATTAGTTTTTTCTTCAACGTAAAATTTAATGTCAATCACGAACAGAACTTTAACTTTAAATAATTTGCCTTTTAGATATGTACTCTGTTTCAAGCTGGAAACCTGACTCTGCCAAGCGCCACATTTCATTTCTGCCAAAGTACGGTAATTAAATAAACTTTTTTCAAAATAAATGCTGCATTAACAGGCTGGTTGTTGTTCGAATGCTACACAGTTTTTACCACCGTGACAGACCAAATATAAAGCAATGGCATCTTAGACAAGAACTTCAGATTTTGAAAATAACAAAAGACATCTATGTCAAAGTGTTTTCAGCAGTAGAATAGGATATTTGATCTAAATAGGACACTGCCAACTACACTCAGTTAGAACTGCCATTTAATAAACTCATTATTAAAGTTAGTATTATTTATTTTTTAAATCATGAAATTTTACTTCATAACTAAGTGTTTTTTCAAACTACATTTCTCAAACCATTAATTATTTATATATAATAATAAATAATAATAAAGAAATTTTTTTGCGCTATTCCTCGCGTTCATAGAGCTTTACAAATATGACCTATAATTTAAACTAAAATAATTAAAAATGTTAAAAAAAGAATGCTTTATTAAAAAGCCATGTCGTGAGCTGGTGTTGAAAACTGTCCAAAGACGGTGAGTTCTTTATAGTGGTCGGCAGTCTTTTATGCCCTCTTTTTTAAACCTAATGATGGTCAAGTCGACAAAAAAAACGTTCGTTTTATAACAAACAGACATCTTTTTGAAAGTCTATGCCACGGTATTATGCATGTACTGTGTTGCCTCACTCTTCTCTGAGTATTTGCACTGTGTCTATTCCTGTAGGTTTATAATTAGACATCTTTTTGAAAGTCTATGACAGGTATTATGCGTATATTAGCCATTATCAAAAATACCATAATACTTTTTGTTTGTCCCTCCAAAATTTTACATAAGTATTGTTTGTATTTGCTCTTGGGATTTACAATGATCCAAAGAGAAACTAGAAACAATGCTTATGCAAAATTTTGAAGGGTCAAAAAAAAGTATAATGGTATTTTTGATATTGACTAATTGTGTTGCCTCACTCTCCTCTGAGCATTTGCACTATGTCTATTCATGTAGGTTTATAACTAGACATCATTTTGAAAGTCTATGACACGGTATTATGCGGCACATCTCCATATGTTCAACATCCCCCACACTTAGGAATATCCTTATAGTGACTTAATACCTCGGGAGTGGGCGACTAACTTTTAATCCCTCTTTCAGTTATCTGTAAAGGGGTGCCTTCACATAGGCTGGATAGTATTAATTTCAAAAACAACCAAAAACCTACTACTAATTCAAAATTGACTGAAAAAGTATCTCACCACATTAACATCTTCTGTGAATGCGTTTTGCACCACATTTGATACAACTGGTCCAGGACATATCAGGGTGACGTTAATGTTCTTGTCAAAAACCTCCATTCGCAGTGATTCAAAGTAACCCTGGGAATCAATAGATAAAAGTGGAAAGAGGCATGATCATATTGATATCAACCGCAAAGCAAATAAACTGTAAAATATAATAATAATAATAAAATAAAGAAAATTTAGTTAATGACAACTCCTCAAAAGGGTTTTTTCAGTGCTGCTTTAAATGCAATTACAGGGTTAGCATTTTGATGGTCTCAATACTCCGCAATAGCGGCTCACATAAACATTTGATACATTAGCAAATACCTTTGATGAACAATTAGACAAAAGACTGACCGCAAATGTTGGGTTCTTTTAACTTCCTCGATAGAATAGTAAGACAATGGACCTAATGTTTAACGTCCCTACAATTATAGTTCGAAAAAAACAGACTAAAAGTAAAATGTAGGTATAGCAACATGTTCAGACCACTACTGGTTTAGAAGTATATTTATGCACGTAATCACTTCTGATTGGATTGTTTTTCACATTTTCCATGAAATGTTTTGGGCGGCAGCTTTTTCTTCCTCTCCTCCTTCACCCTCCAAGAGTCTCTTACCTGTAACGCAAATTTAGTTGCACAATAAGTTGCCCCAGCAGGAACACCTGAAATTATTAAACAGCATATTGATATATCAAAGCTAAAAAAAGAAGTAAAACTTCTACTTTAGAAAATTCAAGACCAAAAATTGTTATCATCCCTATATATTTGCTAAGAAGCTTAGATTTTTATTACTGAAGCATAGTGTCTTACACTACTTACAGCGATGATTACCATAATTCCAACCTCGAGTTCTCTACATTATAAAGTATGCTGTACCACGTCACTGAAGTACCAACCAGTCTCTTATAAGAATTTTTTTATTATTTTATACAATCAAAGAAGATCAAAATGAAACATTTCTTGTGAAACCTTTTGAGGAAAATACAAACTGTGCAGAGCAATAAATTGCTTTATCCCTTTCTTCTTTACTCTATCCCCAAGGCAACCCCTTCTCTTTCTTTTCCACCACCTTATCACTCTGCTGAACGTTACCCCTTTTTCCTTGTCACCTACCACCTAACCCCTTCTTCTTTACTCTTCCCTTTCCCTTGTCTGCCTCCTACCACTTTCTCTTTCTTCTGAACCTTACTCTTTCTCCTTTCTGTTTCCTACCATGTTCCCCCTTTTTCTGAACCCCACACCTTCCTCCTTAACTGTCATCTAACACTTCCCGCTTTCTTCTGAAACCTAGCACTTTCCCCTTCTCTCCATTTTTCTGTCCCGACCCCTTTCCCCATTTTTATTCTTCTAATCCTTTCATAATTCCACCAGAAGGAAACTTTTTAATACCAAGCATGGCAAAAGAACAACGAAGGCCTGAAATACGAATGCTTTTGCATTTTGTTCAAAGTGTCAAATGCAATATTGAGCTATACTAAACTTACAAAATTCTCTGGGTGGAAAGCCACTGTAAATGTGACCAGTGGGAACATTAAAAAATAAGAAATTTAAACAACATGGCAGCAAAAGAAAGTCATTTTTAATCCCTGCAGACACTAAATGGACAATGTACCAGAATTACACTAATCGCCTACTTACTGTAGTTATCTGTAGCACCGATCACCTACACCATGAAAACACCACTTTTCACGTTCTGTGGCCATATCATACAACAAAATATCCACTATATCTGTTTTTCAAGACTGTGCATTTTTTCCTCACAATGTCAAAACAAAAAAAGCAATCATTCATGTCCTAGAAAAAGAAAAAATGTGTGCATAGTACAATTTTAAGCAAAAATCTTGCAACGGGAGCGTTCAAAAACAAAAATCCATATACTGAGGAAAAATACCTACACTTCTACCGAAAAAAGTATTTTGCTTGTTCGCCTGCGCGAAAAGAAAATTTTTGCATGGACAAAATATCACACCCCCTCCCCTCCTCCCTTCCTCTGTGGCCCCCTCAAAAAATCAAAAAATAATTATCTAAAGTATGATTGGCTAAGATCAGGCAGTGGTATTTCCATTTTCATTATAAATTGTTACTGCCATAACACACATGATATTCAAATTTGTCTCAAATCTCACTTGCCACTGTTCTCTGAAATTATAGTTAACAATTAATACTATTACCCGTTACATTCATACAAAATGTCAAAGCAAATCCTGCTATAAACTTATTATTGAATAAGTAGTTGCGATTTTGAGACGGTAATAAATACCACAAAATATTAAAGGCAATTTAGGAGCTAGAGCGGACCGTACGTATTTTAAAAGTCATTTTTCTTCCAACGCCGTCAACATTTTGTGGCATTGCCATCTCAAAATCCTATTTTTTTATAGTTTTGTATCTTTTATTCTTACTATTTTTCCCTAATTTTTAAAATGAAAAGTTTTGGATAGCGAAGTTACACACACGTAGCCACTGAGAGGCCACGTTCGTAGCGGGCATTACCTCTTGAACATTTCAAAACTAATAGTGAGCCTGAAAGTTTAAACAGCCATTTTCAGCTGTTACTCCGCACGGCTCCAGCTACATCCCGTGATAATTAAGCTTCTATTGTTCTATATTTTCGAAGTGTCTTCCTTATAAAGTGTATTGTACACATCAGGTCTGATGTAGATGTATTAGTTAATAATCTGTTTTTACTTTCTTGTGCTTTTATTACTATGTAAAATGCTCGCGATATGTTAGCTTCGTGATTTAGAAGGCGCCATTTCCGAACAGCCAATTTTAGCGTATTGATTTTGCGGAAAAAACACTTTTGCACTCACATTTTAAACAAGTGCGGTATTTTCTTGCGATTTTAAGCAAGACTTTTTATTTCTTTCCAATGCCTCTTTGATAAGGTTGTTCTTCAGTTAATACATGTATGTAATAATATTTTTTTAAAAGTACAAAAACGACATTTTAAAGTTTGACAAACATGTTTGCATGAGCCATCTTCTGTAGCAATGAATTATTTTGGCTTTGAGTCACACTGCGGATCAATAAATTTATTGTTCGTCTTAATTTTACCGATGAGTCATTTACAGTCAAACAGAACGCTCTTTTGACAACAGCCTTACAAACTTCCACCGCAACTTTTGTATTTTGATTGACAGTTTAAGCGGAGCAAGCTGCAACCTGCGCCAGAAATTTTATTGATGTGTAAGTTACGAATTTGTAGCTCCATGCACGGCTTAGATAAACTGCAATGGCACTGCTTCGCTTGAGAAAGGGGAAAGGATGCCTTGTGGTTGTCTGGTATAATACAGACACAAATTACAGACGTTGTGGGTTTGTCGCCACATGAAAGACTGAACTGAGCAATTTGCTCGCCCAGGTTGCAACTGCTCAATTTAAACTGTCAATCAAACTGCTAGTGTTGCAGCGGAAGTTAGTAAGGTTTTCATCGAAACAACATCCGGTTTGACTGAAAAACATACTTGAATAGCTTTCAAAATATTATTTAAGTGCAATTCGTTACAACACGTGATTTAGTGAAAATGTATGTGCTATCTATACTCAATATTTATCATTTAAACCACATCTCATAAGCACTTTGCTTTCACTATCACTTATTATCTTCTTTGAGTCTGTCTGTTAGCTGTGCCATACCGATGTAGCCTTCACGGCTGCTAGCATTCAGGCTCAGTTTAAGAGATAATGCCCATTACCAACGAGGCCTAAATTCCCGTTTTAGTGACTCCAAGTCAGCTACCTGTACGTCTGTGCTATCTATACAAAATAAGGATTAAGTAAAGAACGTGGTTCTTTCTCTTTAGTCAGTGTGAAAATCCAGGACTTTACCAGGTATGTGAAACTTTTTCAATGTCTATAATTTGACAACAACCGCATAAGACACCCCTGTTCAAAACACATTTGCCAACTTACTTACTGCGATTCTTTCATTTGGCAAACGGGTGCTTTAAAAGGTCATCTTTAAACTATATCCTAAAAAAGGTAAAAACAGCCACTTCATAAAAATCAAATTACGTTGACTAAAAACTCTTAATTCAAATATTCTTACAGGAAAAAGCCTTATTTTAAAAAGCGGTTTATAAGGAATCCCACAACGGAAAATGCCGAATTTCAAGAAATTCCAGGTGACATACGATCGCTGGGAGTTTCGCACATCATCCCTTCGTAAGAGTGACCCAAGTTTGTTCAGAAAAATTGCTCATACGATGAACTAAAACTCGAAACGTCGTTTGTTAATCCGTTTACGGCAATCAGCATAAATACGACAACCTAAAGTAATTTGATTTACATGCTGTCTTTCCTCAATGTTCGAGACTAAAGTCGTAATTGCTGTCGCAGCGAGGTCAAATTAGCAACTGAGCTGGACAGCAATACTAATCAATGAAAAGGCAGGCTGCAAAGAAGAAGCTAGGCGAGCAGGAACCCTGGGTAGACTTTTGCACTCTTTAGTGTGACCAGGATCCCTTACGCAACACGTCAGTGATGTTAACCAGATGCACAACGATCGTTTTTTGTTGTTCTGCTCAAGAAACGAATGGTTGGTATTTTACGGCTTATTTCATTTTATTTTTTGACTTTAGGTCTATAAATACCATGGATAAGTTTAAAACAACTGAATGTACGTCATCACACCGTATCGATGGACTAGTTATATTTATTTACTAATTGCCAAAGAACTTTAATCTAAACTCAAAAGCAGTAGCTGGGTTTTAGTCCATATATTGAAACAATTCTCTAAATATAGAGCATCAAAGTAAATTTTCAGAGGAAAGGAAGGACCAATATTTTTGCTCAAAACTGTCCATAACGCAAATAGCGTTTTCGTTTTGAAAATGCCAAACTATGATGGACTATAGAACCGGATGTACATTATAAGTTGAGAAAACTGTACAAATCTATTCGCAAAAGTAAAATCTAAAAAGGTCCAGAAAAATATGAAAGCAAAACCTTTTAAAAACAAATCTTTATGCATCTTTGTAATTTAATAAATCCCATTTTTGAAACAAATTTTTATGCTTTAAACATGTAGATTTTGCTTGTCCTGTTTTACAAAAATAAAGCCAAGCCTGATTTAAAGTAGAGCTTTTTCTTAATAAACCGTAAGCAAAACGAAATAGCATTACGAACGAAACTCAACCATGGTTTGGCCATTGACCCTTATACGAGTTCAAACTTTAAATATCTTAGATTTATTAGGAGCATCCTAACCTTAAGTTATATTGTTCCACGTTGAGTCATATATTTTCATTACCATTATTTCTTTTTCGCTGACTGTAATGACTGTAGGCTCAGTTCATACAACATTAGTTTCACTCTGATGCTAAAATCAATAAAAACTATTATTAACAACTGTTTTTGTTTTGCGGCGTAACATTTCACTACTTGACAGTATTTTACAACATTGTATTTCAGAATGAGGCTAATATTGAGAAACTGAGCTTGTGGTTATTGTAACCAGCGGTAGCAGAAATTGGGAAAAAAGCATACCTATGAACAGTAAGTAACAACTGTAAACATTAACATACTTTTATTGCTTCATCTTGATATCTACCTAGCAACTACCTTTGATGTTGTGATGAAGGGCTTTTGCCAGGGGGTAGCAAAGGCAATTTTCCACCTGGGGGAGTAGGTCTTGCACCCGAACCCGGCAATACTCCCGTGGGTCTTAAGCCTTTCTTAACACCATCTAGGTCCTCAGCTCCGGATGGTTTTCGTTCTAGAGGTAATGGCCGTTTTGGTGGTGCCGTAGTTTGTCTATGTGGGTTTGTAACATTTTGAGCCCCAGAAGGTTTTCTTGACACCGGAATTCCAGGCTGCTTTACTGCTGCGTGACTTCCGCTATCTAATTCCTGTGCACCGGAAGGTTTTCGTGTCAATGGGGGAGGTCTGGGCCGACCGAAGCTTGGTTTCTTTGACAACTGGGTATCACTTCCTGGTTTTCCAGGAGGAGCAGCTTTTTCCTGGTTTAGAACACCTGCAAGGCTGCCTGGTCTTGGCTTTCCTTGTGGTCGGTTTGCTTCGTTAGCGTCCAGTGTACCGGGAGGACTAGATGCCCTGTACAGTGCAGGTGGCCTCGACGGTTTTTTACTAGGTGCAGTGTCTTCCTTTTTCCCTGGTGGCGGCCACTGTGGTTTCTTGGGTGGTGTTGCAGCACTTGATGGCCTACTCGAAACACCATCACCTTTCCTAACAGGAGGCTTCCACATTGCCTTCGCCGGTTGTTCTTTTTCCTTGTCCTGCCAAGACTTTGCCGTGTACACAGGTTTCTCCTGCGTAGAAACAGGAGGCCAACTGGGAAAGTTAACTGCTCCGCTGGCCACTGGTTTTGATGCAGCCGCTGGCTTTGGGACCGTGGTAACGGAAGGTGTAGAATCAGTAGTTACTGGACCAGAGATTTCCAGGCGTGCTCTTGATGGTTTCGTGACGTCATGATTATTTTGGCCTGCTGCAGAACTTTTCTGAATTCCTTTATTGCGACTAGTTTGCGGTGTGTCCATGGATATGTGGCTGTATCTGAAAACAAAATTCAGGATGAACCAAAACAAAATTTTAAGTATGGTCCTAAGCAAGTCAAACAGATTACATACCGAAAAAATACCGACGTCAAAGCCCCCTCAAACGTGGAAGTTTACAGTATTTGTTTAAAATATCTAAATCTCGATAAAAAAAAACTGGAAATCTAACATTTTTGCGTTATGGGGTTTTTCAGAAAGTATTATCAAAATTGCAAAAGCTCGCTGAAAAAGCCAAAACTTTAGAAGAAATTTTAAGAATCTTGAAAGAAAACCTAAATTATTGTTTATTGTTTCAAAAAAGCAATAGTTTTGTAAACAATTACTTATCAATCAATTTCCCGGATTCCCTGACAATGTTGATTTGGATTAAATCGCCATCTTGCTGTTGCTGAATTTGTCTGAGAGAGCTTTCGTTTAATGTTGTGGCATCGTGCCTCCCAAACGTTGAAAAGATCGCAGGCTCAGCTTTCGGATTCCATTAGCTACGTAAAGCAAGTGCATCAGTGGATGCGTTTATGAGCCGGGGTTTTAGGCGATGTTGCATTTTCAAAACTTTTTTGCAGAGCCTAGTTCTCGCTAGAAGTTAACTGTGCACGCAATGCATCGATTTATATCAAATATAAACCTTTTGGTGCCTTTGTTCTTCTTTTTGTAGTTTTGCCACTTCTGGTACAATTGCTTTCGATTCCTGATTGCAAACACAAGGCCGATGATGAGAATCAAAATGATAAACACTGCGATCACGATTCCTGCCACAGTTGTTCGATCACCTATGAAAAGAGTGCATTCATGTTATTTCGAAATAATCATGAGTCGAAAGAGGTAGCGTGGTTCAGTGGTCAGAGTCTGGGATTTGGTCTTCATTAGCCAAGTAAGGTATTGTTATTATTATATTATTGTATTGTTATTATTATTATATTACTGTATTGTTATTATTATTATATATTACTGTATTGTTATTATTATTATATTATTGTATTATTATTATTATATTATTGTATTATTATATTGTATTGTTATTATTGTATTATTATCATTATTATTATGATGATGATGTAAGTAAAAAAGTCCTTAACATGAATGCTGGTGAAATCGTACCTGATTCCCAAGGACACCGAACGGACTTGGAACAATCATTTCCATCCCAGCAGGAGTCACAGAAACATTTACTTTTTGTTGAGCAAATCTAGAAGTTCATTTCAAAGACCTTATGAGACCATAAGCTGGAAAAATGTTTAATTTCATTATTAACTATCTACGCTATATGGTTAATCAGCCACATTCTTTAGGAGCCTGGTACCTCACGCAGCCGAAGCTTAATATCTCCGGTTTCTGTAGTGTTAAGTGGAAAAAGGTCGTTGACTCCCCTGAACGAGACATAATCTCATAATCTCAGTGGTCAGGGTGCTGGATTTGCATGCGGATGTTCCGGGTTCAAATCCCACTCTTACCACTGTCTGGATTTGTCTTGGGTGAGCCCCGAATCATGTCCACAACACTTTGTAAATAGCCAACTGGTTTGCCTCCTACCAGTTGGGGTTTTTAATTGTGTTATGCATGTGTGTTAAAACTCGGGGAAATTAGCTTCACAGCTACTCTAAAATCCGAATATAAACATTCATATAT
>JAOBBB020338837.1:0-10387 GCA_025331005.2 Zoanthus gigantus | reverse complement strand
TCACCGTCAGTTGGCCGACCTACCGTTATTTAAATGGCACAAGTTTCGTGCATCAGTGGTTGCCTGGTTTGGGCCCGCTAACCACCTAATCCCCTGCCGAAATTTTGCAGTATTTCTAGCACCACTTAGATATAGCTATTATTAGAGTATTGTCCGGAGTCCTTAGCTTGATTAGCCAATCAAAATACAGTATTCTTAGTTTGGATGAATTTTCCGGTTTATCACTTTATGAGTTAATGTTCAGCTTTGCTAATAAGTTTTCAAAAAAAAAAACGAAAACATACATCGGTAGCTAATTTTCTGCCATATTTAGATTCAGTGGTAGTATCGATATTCAGCTCGAAGTTAGAAAACCATAAAAGTGTTAATTAACTGTAAAAAGAAACTTTGTTGCAAAAAAATTCGGTTTGTGACATTTTAATTTTGCGAATTCAAATATTAGGTGTTGCAAAAATTACGCGAGGCAAATTTAAAAAGACCAAAAGGAGTTTATTGACCCCAATGTAGTCTAGGCTCGATTGCCAGCCGTTTTGGAGTCTGGTATCATCCTCCTCCCAACGGACAAGGAACGCGGGCTCACAAAACGGTTGGAAATCGAGCCTAATGTTAGTCAAGACCAAAAACTGAATTTATTGACCCCAGTGCAAATCAACACCAATAACTCACTGTTACTGTTGAAGAGTAACCACACAATGCTCTTTTTGTCTTACAATTGTCCATTGTCGTTTTGTCAGTTATAAAGAATTTTATCAAACAGCATTCAAAGTAAATAGAATGTCTTGGTGAAAAAACCGCAAGAAAATACCGTTGTGACAAAAACGTTTGCAAAAAAGGAGTGAAAATTAAAGTGAGTCGCAAAATATTTTCCCGTAAAGTCTCAAAAATGATGTGTCGCGAAAAAAGTGCTTCTCATGATTACAGTTTAAATTGCGACATTCCGAAGAACTTTCCAAGTATTTTATAAATGCGAGAACCGGTGTTGAAATACTGATTAGATCCTTCTAGTTCGCGCACGTGATAAATTAAGTGTCTAGCTATACGAAATAACGTTCTATAAGTATAAAAAAAAATCACAAACACGCTCTACTCCTTTGTTTTATAATTATACCTGGGTGTAAGAGTGGTTTGTATAGATGGGTGTAAGGGTCGTTTGTCTTAACCCCTCCGGGTTGAAACTCTTACTCCCTCCATTTATTATATATATATACAAATTTAGTAACTCATTAATGTCCAATATGTGGTAAATAAAAACCTTTGAACCTTTGAAAAAGAATATTTCAAACTTCTTTCCAAAATAATTGATTACTCAGCAAAAGGCAAAGATACCCAAAATAGAATGTGACATGTTAGCAACCCTGGAGTCAGTACAGAATACCACGCAACTATTGTTCTTGGTGTAACTGCGCATTTATTTTCAAAGAACGACGAATGCGCAGGAATAAATTACCGACAGTTGCGGGGAATTCTGTAGTTAACCTTTACTTTGTATTTTCGTTTTCGATGAAATCCTGATACTAACTGATATGAACCTTTTGTTCTCTTAGACCATAGTCAGAGGGAGTCACTATGCCGAAGTATCGGTTTTTATGAACAACTCAGATAGAATAACCCGCCTTTATTGTACTGGAGTTATAAACTGCGCATGTCGGCAATATATTTCTGCACATTCGAATGTTGCGGGGTATAAAGCACTGTTTTTCGTCCTCTTTAGTGACTTACGACTTTAATGGGCCTTAAATCTTTTTGACACTATAAAAATGGAAACTGTAAAATACTTCTTAAGTTAGGATTAAACAAAGCTGAATGCAAGTTCATAAAACAACAACGAAAAGTTTTCGATGGATTTAGAGTTAAAGACAACATTCAAGTGCATAAAACTTTTTGCATTCCTTCAATTTTGAATGAAACAGAAAATTTCTGGTTAGAAAGTAAATATTAAAAATCATAACAATCTTTTTGTTTCTTGTGCATGTTACATTCAGCACAAAAGCGGAAGATAGACATCCGAACTGATTCATTTTAACTTTCACTTTTGAACTAAATTCATAACTATTAAATATGTATTCGATTTCTTGTCCCGTGACAAAAGAGTGGCATCGGGAAAGTTTTTACGTGTCTCAGCGCGCTTTTGTCATGGTAATGAATAATATCTAACCAACCTGACGAGATATTCTAATTTTGACATGTGACACGCTTAAGTGGTTTTTCAGTAACCAAATATTTGTTGTGTCTATATTGATCGTGCTTGTTCGCTCTCTTAGAGTGAACCACGCTTAATAAATATAGGTTAAACGACACCTTGGATGCAAGCTAAACAGTAGAAAAGCTTGTTCTGACTTAGAAGTATTTTTTGCTTTCGGCGGTGTTGTGCTTATCGCACCGCTTCGTTTGCATTTGTGGTGAAAATTATCATCAAGGAACCGAACTGGAGCTAGAAAGAAATTCAGTACGCACCACGGTATAATTAATCTGATAAATATGAGCTGGGGAGCTTGTTTTGGGGGAAGATCTCGGCCAGTACCAAAGGTAAGCCATTGGATTTGTCTTCTGGATTTGAAAAAGAAAGAAATTATCGAGCATTTTTAGTCGGCTCCTTTTTCTTTTCCACTACAGTGAATGGTCAACGGAATTCGTGATTAAATTTGTGCAGTTTTAAATATTATGAATAACAGTTAGAAAGTATTGGATAAAATGAACACGCTCCTCAAAAAAATTTACCGAACTGGTTTTAAATCTCGACTTGATATCTTGATTAACCTTGGAAAAGAAAGGATTTTATTTCGAAATATATGCTGCTTTTGAACTTTCACTTCCGGTCTTTCAGATACATTTCATGCGTCTTCCTCCAGCCCACAGAACAAATACATATATATACTTTATATATCGGATTTGATCACCGTGTTATGGACTTAATATGTTTTATTAATTTTCTTGTATTTTAAAAGTCGACGAAAGTGCTATAAGATTGATTAGTTAATTGAATTTCTTCAACAAAGTTGCGTGGATCAAGTTTTACTTTGGAATATTCAATTGTTGTCACGGTTTTGTCAAAAGGAAAAGCTCTCGCGCTGTAAACAAGACTACCCTATGCCTATATGGGCATTACTAAACCGACCTATTTTTTCTAAATGGCAGTATTTCCATAACGATTGGAATTTATATTTAGCTTACAAATCAATCAATCTACTAACTGTTATGTAACTTTCAAGAGTGAATTTCTAATATCCCTAACCTTTGATAACAAGTATGAACTGTCCATTCTTTATTTGGCAGTAGGACTAGGACTAAGAAAAGTGCACATCGTATCGGCCAAGTGCCGAGCTAATAGAATATCAAAACAGAACCCCGTCTATCAAATTGTTCTGTATTTTTAAAATTCTTTGTCTGTGAAAGACAAAGGGTGAAAGTGTATATGTTAATGTAGCGGCTGTCATATTGAACAATGAAATGCCAACAGCTAGGTTCTTTGTTTGCGAGGTTTTCGTAGAAGTGTATTTTAAGACCAGTCAAACGCATTGCTTTCTTCTTTCACAAAAAATGTTTTAGTAATATTTCGAGTATATATAAATAATTTTATTTGTTGTTGTGTATACTTTTGCCTAGTGGAAAATTTTCCGAATCATCAGTGGTTTTTACGTTTTTGTAGAAAAAATTAAAAAGGAACTAAAGTACATTGCATTTTCATATGAAACGGAGGACTAGCTTGTAAGTTATCAGCGATAGACCCACCACCAGTTGAAAATGAATAATTATGTTATTAGTAAAACATTGCGTATATATTTTTGTCTACTGAAAGATTTTCCGAAGAGTGTGGCTTTTTGGACAACGGAGCTATAATAAAAGTACGTTGTATTTGGCCTATCTGTGAAAGGCCCATGCATCACTTGTTGAAAGGGAATAATTATTTTGTTAATATTTAGCAAAAAATGTTGTAACAACACGCATGTTCTTTTGAAGACCAAGATCAGGAAAATAGATAGCACTTGAC
Source organism: Zoanthus gigantus (assembly GCA_025331005.2). Lineage (NCBI taxonomy): Eukaryota > Metazoa > Cnidaria > Anthozoa > Zoantharia > Zoanthidae > Zoanthus > Zoanthus gigantus. The sequence goes on along the minus strand of JAOBBB020338837.1, from coordinate 6,399 downwards.
TTAAAAGATTTGAGAAGTTTAAGACTTCCGAGTTACCCCTTCTAATTTGTCAAAGCAGCTAAGAGTTAAGTGCGAATAAATTGTTTATACACAGAACAGTTTGTCATATCGCGACTTTTTATGAAATTTACATATTTATAAGTCATAACTCCGCATCAGCATAATTCTGATAGAAAGTTCAGCAAACACATTTTGCAAGCAGTTTCAAGGAACATTTTTTGGGATAATTCCGTATTGGCGCATACTTATTTATGCATATATTTAGGGTCTGGGTAAGGGTTAGTTCGCATGATTAAACAATAGTATGCCCAATACAGAAATTTTACCCATTTTTTTAGTTAAGACTGGTACTTTTCCTAAACCAAGTCCAAAGAGTGAACGGAAAATATTGGTATAATTTTGAAACTCGATTTGTGCAAAAAGTTTAAAACAGTAAACCTTTAAGTTCAGTTTGCTTTGAGAATTGTTCCTGCATTTTCCCGGTTCTTTCGACGCAAACAATAAAACTATCAGACTCATACTGTATGACTATGATCAATTTTATTTTGTGAAAGACTTTTAAGCCCAGCGCTGTTAGCTTGCAAAGTTTTATTCCAATTTGAATTAAAAATATATTTTGGTATTTGTATTGTGTCAAGTGAAACTTCTCAATTTTACTGACAGTCGCTTCTTTTAATCGATGGTATAATCTGGATATTAATAGATATGGATCGACTCTTGGGGAAACCACGTTCAGATGTTTCAAAGTAACTCAAACTGTTCAAATAGGAGGAAATTTTGTGTCGGTTCTTTTTTATTTGGGTTTAAACAAGGAGAAAAATTGTCAATTTAAAAGAGTCAGAATTGAGACAATGCTTTAGAATTTTTAAAACATTTTTTCACAGTTTCATTTGACTTTGTATTAAGTTATATAAACATAAACTCATTAAGTTGCAACTTTATGCCTTTTTCTACAAACTACCAATGCGAACACAACTTTGAGTTTTCTTTGTCATTCTATCATGTATCGTCTTCCTGCAACGTGATACTATGACGAAGTTTCTGTTGACAACTTGTTGTCCTTGTCAGACTAACTCCTACGGAAAACGACGAGCTAAGTTTAATCAGTTACTAATCAATACTAACTTGACAAAACCCAAATGCAGCATTTCCTGGGCCTCCCACACACTGACATTGATTATCTATCTTCATGAACCTTCGTCGTCAATGGATCTTCAATTAACCGAAGCTTTAAAGTTTATTGCGATTTGCTATCTACACTAAAAGAACGGGAAATGTTTAGTTTCAGTCAGTAAAATACATCTCTAAAGAAGTAAATATTTGTCTGCCAATTAAACTTTCAAGCATGTTTTGAAAATATAATATTTGAGGAAAAGGTGCAGCATTTGATCTTATATCTGCAGTTGGTTAGACTTTCGCGTCTTCTCGGATAAGGACGTTAAACCGTAGGCCCTCGGAGACATGTCTGTGTTTATGTGTGTGTGCCTGTCAAGTGAAAGGTCTCCGTCCACCTTAGAGTGGTAAAGTTGGTGTCCCCAATTAGTAGGCCTTTGGCCAGCTAGAAGACTTGTTTAAAGTCTTATTATTATTATTTATTATTATTATTATTATTATTATTATTATTATTATTATTATTATTATTATTATATTGGCGTATTGGCGTATACATATTATTTGACAATATGTATACGCCAATACGGTATACTATTTCCTCTACTGCAGAAGTAATTACATACACGCAGTATTTTCTTGCAGTATTTCTGAAAAAACTCCGAGCCAGTCTGATATTTTCTTGATTGTGGAATGACCAAAAAGAAACAAGTTCTCTTATACTGGCCGGCTGCAGAAGGCCTCACGAGTGCAAAACAAATACTAAAAACAAAGTAAATTTACGTACGGTCGCACTGGTTTGCTTTTTAATTGCTAAACAAGTGATTTTCTGATCGAGCAAATGTTTACCTTTCAAGAAAAAAACAGTAACGTCATAGTAAAATATTTTTGTCAAAAAGACTTGCAATGACTGACATAACAACGTGAGTAAAGTTAGGACTGTAACGTCATATATTATTCATTCCATCATTGCATTTGTGACGTCGAGATGCCTTGCAAATTTTCAGCGGATTGTCAAGCATGCGCTTTAATTAATGCGTCATATTTGTTTCCCTGCATTCCGTGCGAGTTTCTTTTTAACGCCATTTAGCCGACAAGTTTGGAACATCAAGAAGAATACAGAGCTTTTAGCTAACAAAATAACGGAATATCAAAAATGTTTTCGAGGTTTAGCGAGGTTGCAAAAAATAGTCCATTGGGGAGTCCTTTCAGCGTAGCTAAATGTTCATCAGATGCAACTGTGGCGCCATCTAGAGGAAAGTTGATGGCTTCCGCCGCCGATGGTAAGTCTTCAAATGCCGGCTTTTTTGTGGAATGCAGTTTGTTTCGAAAATCAGCCGAATGCTTCAAAGAAAATCGGTTTTAAAAAGTTAAGAGAGTAGCTAGAGAATACCTCCTCACTAAAGTAGATTCTGGTTCCGATATATAATTTGTAGTGTTACTGTTTGTAACCGTCAAACAAAATCAAGCCACGTGATGACAAATTTTTGCGTGATCAAAGCCGATGTTATTGAATGGCTTAATCTTACCGTTTTAAACCGTTAAGTGCTCAAAGCTGTTGAGTTTTTTAATTTACTCCTATCAGGTTTGATCAAAGTATCATTAGATTCTCATTGTTAACGTTGCAATTTCATCACCCACATTTTAGTCAAAGCCAAAGGTGGGTTATTCAGTGGTGGGTTAAATTTAACCCTTGGTTAAGCAAAATTTACCGCAGCAATTGCTTCTCTAAGGAAAAGATCACAGTTCTTATAAAGTCCTGTTTAGTTTTTCCTAAGGAAAAACTTGTTAATCCCAAATTTTCAGATCAAATCTGTCTCTGTAATTTGTAAAGTTGAAAACAAGATGATGGTTAAAAATTTAATTCTGGGTTACATAGTTTAAACTTCACCCCTTTTTTTCAATGGGGGGTGAAGGTCCTCCGAAGTTGGCTATCTGGCTATGTTGGGGGTTTGGAAAAATTGGCTCAGTTGGGGGTTGGAAAAATTGGCTAGGTTAGGGGGATGGAAAAATTGGCTAAACAATAGGGAGAACTGAAGGGGGTGGGGTTAATTTAACAATAATGGGGAAAGGCACCTTTTGCAAATATCCTGGGGAGTCAGGTTGGTGTAGTGGTCATCAGTCGTGCCTCCCTCCTCTACGACCCGGGATCGAGTCCGCACGTGGGCTGAGATTTGTCGATCTCAATCTGACTCCAAGGGTTTTTCTCCATGTACTCTGGTTTTCTTCCCTCTGCAAATTCGACTTTCATGACAAGATCTGAGCCGTTGAGCAATTAAACATTAGCCTCTGGCTAAGAAGAATGGGCAACCACTTCCTTCGCAATTGACGTTAAATAAAGTATTTATTTAAATGCGTGTTGTTTGTTGTTCTTGGTAAACAAAACAATATCTGACAATGCCCAAGCTACACAAAATCTTTGATTGTTCCGACATCAAAAGAATCGCGTTTATTTAAAAGTCCTTGGCGAAGCAATTTGTCGGACACTTTGTTAACCTACTAAATCACGTGATCCGAAAGGAAGAGCTCGACCAATCGCGGGTAAAAGCAGCTTTTCAATCGTTATCCAAGATGAAAACACAGAACAATACATGGCAGAAGCGTGAATAAAAAGTTTGACGTCGTAACATAAATAAGTTAAGAGCTAATATATTCTGATTTCTTTTTAGCTTAAATAATGCCTAGATTTAAGACAACACAGTTCAATAACCAATCACTTACGTCCGCTTCAAATGAATATTCCGTTGTAAATTTCTGCAATAATTATTACAATTAGGGCATCTAAAAAGGTGTAATACCACGTGTAATATATAAGTTATTTCCTGAGGTAGGATTGGCTGTTGTAACATTTTCCAGTTTGTTATTGGTCGATAAAACAGTGCCATAACAGACTCAGGAGAGTGTTGGTTCATGCTGAAATCATACTGTTAAAACCAATGAAATTGCAGGATTCCTAATGATATAAAAACGCTATAATTTAAAAAATAACAAAATTATATTTTACCCGAGTTTTGAACATATTGAAGCAGAAGCTGGCATTCATCAGATGCTGGGTTCATCAGCTCGAGTTCGCACCCAAGAGCCCGGAAGCAGTAGTCCAACGGACTCACCTCTATAAGATGAGAATAACGGAAATGTTTTCAAATTAACTAAGTGCATAAATTCATTAATTCGTGAAACTATCAAAATTATTCTATTTAATGATTCCAAGAGATTTACGCGTGTTAAATACAAGTCATAAACGATGATAATGGTGATGGTGATGATGATGGTGACGATGATGATGATGATGATGATGATGATGATGGTGACGATGACGATGACGATGATGATGATGCTGGTGACGATGATGATGATGATGATGATGATGGTGCTGATGGTGATGATGATGGTGACGATAATGATGATGATGATGGTGACGATGATGATGATGGTGACGATAATGATAGAAATAATAGTAATAAGGATGACTATGGTCATTAATTTTTACGAATGCAAGTAGGCTATAATTTTGAGATACCTTTGATGGATTACTTTATCTGACACCCGCTTATACACCTCCCACTCCGTATCCCCTGGGAACTATACATTCCACGCTTGCATTCATTCCATATCGTTAGAAAATACATTTGTCGTAAAGATTTAACTTGCCAAGAAAAAATTTGAACTATTCATCCCACAACACTCGTTTAAATTTGGGATTTTAACGCGGTGCGTTTTTATAAGAGAGGAACTTTTTCTATAGCTTTAAGAAATATTGAGCAATAGTTTTGTTCTATTTACTCAGATACTCTAATTGATTTCACTTTCATTGTTACCTACATCTATCATTGAAAGGGGAATGGGTCGGGGAGTGTTTATTAAACGAGTTTGCTTTTTCGAGACTGGCGCATATTCAAACTAATATTCTTTACGAGCCCACTAAGCTGGCGCTTATCTCCAGTTTCTGTAGTGTTAAGTGGATGAGAGTCTTTGACTCCCCCTGGTTGGGACACTAATCCATCGCAGGTTAGCTCCCAGCAGATGCTGATACTAATTTTTCTAACCCGGAAGGATGGAAAGCTGAGTTAGCTTAGGAAAAGAAAGGCGGGAAAGAAAGTCGCACAAATCAGTTCAAATCTTGGCAGAGCCGGGGATCGAACTGGGGAGCCTGTGGTCGGAAAGCAGAGATCTTACCAACTGTGCCAATCATGCCCGCCCAGCATATTCCAACTGAACAGGTTTTTTATATTTTACGGACAAATGATCGCACCTTTACTGCGATACTGAGCTCCTAGCAGGACTTTGCTCACAAACGCCAACTCACTCAACTTCTGAAGGGCATCGTAATAGCGCTCAACGTCACGCATTTCGTTGAGGGGTCTGATTCGTTCAAAACGATAGTTACTGACTGGCAACAGCATGTAAAATTCGTTGCTGAGCTCTGCAATCTAAAATAATGGAACAGACTTTGTAAACTGCTAATCTCAAAAGTTACGATGTAGAATCCTTGTTCGAAATAAACGGTTATTTGGAGAATTACTTACGGCATTCCGACAAATGAGAATCTTTCAAGTTATAGAAAACAAACCAAAAACAGAATTGTGCGTCAAGCCCTGCACAGATCTGTCAAGTTTCCCAAAAGATCAAAATATCAGAAAATTTTTGAAAAAGGCAATAACACTACCATCTTACGTAGCTGATTTACAAAAGCAGTTAAAACCAATAATGTTATACCTTTATCGTGTTTATGAGCTAATGTAAAAACTTATCAGTTAAGTAAATAAGATGACAGTGCCATAAAAGCCGAAAATGTCGAGAAAACTAGATTCAGTCGTCTTGTTTTTAATTGCATTTGGTGGCGGTTAAAACTATTTTTACTAAATCAAACATGACCATCATATCTACACTCACTTTTGAAAACTTGTCTTCGACATCAGGTGTTTCTTTCATGTTTCGTACATTAATACCTTCAAGAATATTCCTGAAATTTGAAAGAGTTTGAAGAGATAAAGATTAGCAAAAGCAATCTATTTTTCAAAAAAAAAAACTCCACTCTTTTTACAAATGTCGCTTAAAATGTTTCACATGTGCTTATTAATGGATCCAATTTAAAACAAACCTTTAACTAGCGATTGATTGTTTTATCGTTTTTTACAAAGAACATGCTTTCAGCCTCATCGAAATCCCCACAACCACCATCTTTAATAGCTACTTTTTGCTCTTCTTCTTCTTCTCTTCCTCCTTCCCTGTGGTTGTTCTTCCTTGCTTTAACTGTAGCAAGAGGAGAGAGGGAGGGAGAGAGGGAGG
>JAOBBB020338748.1:0-10387 GCA_025331005.2 Zoanthus gigantus | reverse complement strand
AGTTACAATAAATTTAAACGAGAAAGCGGAAGAATGGTAACTAGTAAATAAGTAACAAATTAGTAAACTTAAAACATGATGATAATAAAAATTAATAAAGAAAAAGGTTTTCACTGCCAATGTTAACATTCATGGCAGGCTTTAAATCACGAATTAAAAGGGTATCAAGAGGTCAGAGTGGGAGTTGGAATCTAAAGACAATAGATTCCGTGCCGGGCTCTTCTTCCCTTTCCCTCCCTCGCCATTTTCCCTCCCACCTCCGAAAAAAATAGAAGAACCGGCTCGCAGGCTAAGAAAAAGACAAAGAAAACAAACAAAGGTAGATCAAATACTAAAACATGAGACGCAGGTTGTTTCCGTGTTTAGTTTCAAATCTTGAATAGATAATTGAAAGCTTATAAAGTATATTTCACTTAATTATCATAAAATTTCTATTCACTGAAATCATTTCCAGCTCGAAATAGATGGTCATTACAGAGAACAAAGGAATGAATCGTTAGACCGGCAAAGATTTTGCATCAGTTGTCTTCTTCCTCACACATTTCAAATGCGTAATAGGTTTTATTCTACAACAGAATTTATCAGAAGTGTTGTTTTAAATTATTGAGTTCGGACTCTCTTTTCTCAATTATTGTTTTTTTTTTGTTTTTTTTTGTTTTTTTTTTGTTGTTGTTTCCATCAATTGCTAGTGACGCCTCCGGGTTGCGAATTATCTCAGTTGACTTGCTGAAAATTCTGGAAAGAAAATATTTACAAATTTTATAACAAAGGACAATTTCTTGATAAAAAACATACTGAAAATATAATACTTGTCTTATCAACAAACATAGGACAAAATATCATTTAAGCTCACAACGCAATGTAAGAAGATATAAAAGGTTTGGGACAAGGCTGATTGATCTTAAATTATTTTCGAAGATTTTAACCTTGAAAGTCGCTAGATAAAAATAAATGAGATTATTAGTTTCATATTGGGATGTTGGCTAACAGGAAACTTTTTTGTTATTCGATAGTTCTTTGCAACACAAAAAAAACTGAATCTATGTCCGCCCTATGGCCTAAAGACAAATAAAGCTTTATTACTCACGTAATTGCAAATTTTGCAAGTAATATGCAGATTCACCGAGATTAACCGAAATGTTTGAATTTACCTTTAATGAAACTTTATCTCATACATAAGTCGTTTCTTTTTATATTTGAGTCCATTTGATGCATTTGTCATTGTTGAATGTTAGTAAATTATGTAAATAACCTAGTACTCGAACGAAAATCCACCAAATGATACCAAGTAGTTCAGTTTTTTTTGGCGATCGGAAAATAAAAAGATTTCTTCATATCTCAGTTCTAGACCTTTTTTTCAATTTAAAATTATTCATTGATGATTCCACATCATCTTGGAGATTTTCTGCGTTCTTTACTGGTCTCAGATGTTCAGTAACTTTGCTTTTCTCTCCCGTTTCATTGTTTGAAATAAATGGAGGGTCCCTCGTTATTTTTGGTATCCCATCCTTGAGGCAGTTCGATTGAGCCCGGTCAAAACAATTCATGGGCCGTCTGGTATCTGGTTGTTGAGAATTTGTCGCTGTGCGAAGGTTGGTCTTGAAAAGGCCTTGAATAGTTTTTCTAAACCGAGGAACACGGTTTTGGTAAATCAAAGCGTTACATAGAGAGTTAACCATCATCAAGGTCCTTGTCCAGAGAAAAACACAGAGCCACTCGGAGACATTTGATGGATTCATTGGCAAGATGAAAATGAAGATTACGTGAGCGAAAAAGGTAGGACCATAACATACTGAAAGACAGCCAAATATAAGGACGGTTGTTTTAACTGCCTTAAGTTGCCTTTTTTGGTTTAAATTGCTCACTCCTTGATGAGGAGTCAAAACATTTATTCTACGGGAGAGGCGCCGTGATTCCAAACATATTGCTTTGTAAAAATAAGCATTCAATGCGAAAAGGATTGACAAAACAGCCAGCACAATTTTTTGAGTGTCGCTAAAGAAGCTGAACATGCACACCAATAACACAGAGAAAATCCAAGCAACTACAGATCCTATTCGTAATTTGTTAGTTGTTACAATAACTTTGTATCGAAGGGCATGCTGGATAGCTACGTATCTATCAAAGGCGACTAAACTGGTATGAAAAAATGACGAACAGGCGCAAATTGCAACTAAAAAACAAACAGCACTTGAAATTGTTTCGCTAAATTTGCAAGTTTGGGTAAGTCGGCATACTGCACTGCCCACAAACATTGGCTGTATGACAGCACCGACAAGCAGATCTGTAATAGCCAGAAATGCAAGTAGTACAATCGATTTCTGATTCCGCAAAGGTCTATTGAGAAAGACACATAGAATGAATGCACCGTTCAAAATAGTGCTGAAAGGAAAGACGACAGCGTTGAAAACGCAAGTGATCAGAATGTTTGTGTAGACGGATTGTGTTGCAAACGCGTTTCTCCATTTGATTTGTCTCATAAATTCACAAGCTTCATGGGTAACTGACTGCTCGATGGTGAGATTCGATGCGAACATGATTTTTCAACTGTATCTCGACAATTTAGTTTCGTTTTAGGGAGCATATCGGAGGCCGCCAAAGCAGCTGCGTTTTTAATTTTTTCCGGTGCTTAAGAACTTTAAGAATCAGTCTTTGTACTGAAGAAGAGTAGTTATATGACTGGGGGCACGGAGCCATTTTACAAAATGATTTTATGCCGCCCAATCATATAACCATAGGGCAGAATGCTATTGTTTCTTTAGACATCAGTGTTATCTTATTTGAATTTCAATAGATGATACCTTTTACGCTTTCAGATTGGTTGTGTTCACTCAGATGTTAAGCTTTCGGAAAGTGTAAATTTTCGTAAAAGCTTAATATAAGTTTTCGGAAATTTTCTGCCTTGTCAGTCATAGGGCAAAATGGCTATTGTTCTCTGATCATCTGGCTTACTGATCTATTCATGCTCATCTGAATCACAATACACGCATTTCTCGAGTCATGATTGGCTGGGCAGGCGGAAACGCTTAAACTTTTTGGGCTAATAAATATTCGGAAAAGTTAGTAAACTTCGGAGATGTCAATCAATTAAGCTAAACAAAGGTTGTTATGTTTCACTGATTTTGATTGACAAACGTTATCTACAAATTGGTAAATTCACTTCTAGCAAACGATTTCCTGGTCAAAATTATATGCTACTTTTATTTCAAACATAATCACGACCAAGCCGCCGTGCCGCACTTGTCGTTCATTTAATGTAAATTTTGACATCTCAACGAATAAAGTCTCAAATAAGAACTAATGTGTTCCATTGAAATAGATCAGAAATGTATTGTTGTGAAAACCCATGGTCATACAGACGTTCCTTTTGTGATGTAGACATAGAAAGGCCTTTTCAAAAACATTTTGAGTTTTAACTGCCTTTGTTTTACACGTTACTGATTGTAAACTAAAAAAAAATATGCTGTACTGTTATTGGCAGAGTAACTGCTGTTACAACAGTGACCCCAAACTTACACCGTTTAACTTCGTTTTATCAAACAAAAGAGATTTTCAGTATTATTACTAGTAATGGCTATTGCTAAGTGCCAACGAGCAAAACAAAAACTCGAGGATGACAGAACTGAGCTCTGCAAGTACTGAGAACTGGCGCTCTAGTTTTACTATTTGAAAGGAAAATAAACCGAAAAATCTCATTCGAACATAAAGAATTTTCTTGTAACATTTTTTATTTGTTTTTTTAAACATTTTCATCAGTTCTGGCACTTATCAGATACAATGTCTTTGATAAAATGAATAAGCCGCAGCTTGTTTACTGAAAATGTTTCGTGCTGTGATTGGCTCAAACAAAATCTATTGTTATATTACCTTACATCCAGGTCGAGATTTTTTCTCCCTGCTTTCTAAACGTGCATCGACTCAATGATGCTGCCGCCTCGCCAGGCTCGCGTCTTCGCTCGCCTGGCTCGTTGGCAATAATCGCAATCACAAAATTATTCTTATATTTTGACAATGTACGGTAATTCGAGTTGGTTGTAATGACAGATCAGGGAAGTGCGTTGGAAAGGTCTTCGTTATTGAAATTTAGCCCTTTCAGTCCCAGTCAGTTTTTAACACCTAACTTCTTACATAAAACATACGAAATAAGACACTTGGTAATGAGTAAATGAGAATTGATCAAACAAAGCAAACTTCTGAAGATTAACAATAAAATTCTCTCAAACTTGTTCAATGAAAAGTATGGGCTGATGTTAGGAGAATTTAACAATAAAACTGGGACTGAAAGGGTTAAGGGTAAAGTTTCGGGGGAAAGATCAGTGCAACGTACATTCGTTTCATTTCGCGGGTTTCAAAACTTGTAGGTGTGAAAACATTTTTATTCATCTGGTTTACCGGGAATGTTGCTCAACAATGCGCTCTTCATATATTCGGAAAGAAATCTTGTAGACTTTTAATTATGCACTTTACTCTCTCAATCAATAAATACACCTTTTGCTGTACATTTACGCAAAACGTGCATTCATTTACATCAACAGTTGAAACTATTCCGCAAATATACGTTCATTAGCACTTCTATGAACTTCGTTAACGTGGACGGACGTTCAGTAACCCTATTGACATGTATATATATTAACATTCAGTTGCATCAATGGATGAACAATTACACCTTTGGATTTTCAAACATAACAATTACCTTTCAGCCTCGCGCAATGGTTGATCATTAACACCAACAGAAAAACAATTTGCATTTTATGACAATTAATGGCGTACTACAATAATATAATTTCCATAGAGACGTACAATGGATTGCATCTTCATACTATCGCTTATAAAAGATGAACTCAACGTGGCCATACTGCCCAATATAGTGGCTTCAAATTAGCTACTAGCACGTTTGCGCTATCTATATATCGTTTGGGCTACCTGAGCCTGTTTGCTAGCTATGCCATGCTGATGAGGTCTAAAAATCTCAAAATAGCTGCTAACAAGATCTAAGGCAGCTTGCCCACTCAGTGGTAAGCCCTGGCGTTCTACTACACGAAACAGCTGTCCATGGTTGCTAGTCATCAGCCTCACTATTTTTTATGGTAGCTTAAAGGGGTAGAGCACGCTACTAACGTGGCCATAGTACCCAATATAGTGGCTTCAAGTTAGCTACTAGCACGTTTGTGCTATCTATACTTGGTTTGAAATATAACTTAATTGCTAGCAACCGCTTGCCGCCATATTTCAAGGGCTACCATCTCCTTCGGTTTAGATTTTGTAATAATACTCAGTTCCTAGTCAGATTCCAAAAACTTTAAACTTTTCGACGATTTAAGATTAGAAGGAAAAGTGTAATAACATCCCTGTTGGTCTCGCTGCGGCGCAGGTTAAGTCGTCTTTACCGAGCTATTCCACACGAACACAGAAAAAAAAGTTTTACAAGTTTATGAAAACAAGTAGAGACAATATACCCTTTCTTTAGAGTTCACGCTTTCCTGTTTCAGGGCTTACTTTGTTGGTGATTTAATCTGCTGATAGGTATTTGCGATGTTTAGCTTTACCAGAAATCGAGAAAAAAGCCTCCGGTCTCTCTTGCAGTAAAACTTTGACTATCCAGCTGGTGACTATAAACTAATGAGAAATGCCAAACTTGGTGTAACGTCGCGTATTCTGAAAGTTTTCGTTTATAAAATTAAATCAAGAAGAGCACCGTACGAAATAGTTTGGTTTAGGTTTAATCCTTCTTTATTACTATTAGAAAGCAACATTTTTTAGCTTCACTAAAAATCAAAACAAAAGCTTCCGGTCTCGTTTACATTAAAACTTTGACTATCCAGCTAGTGATTATAAACAATAGTCAATAGAGTGATATACGAAATGCCAAACTTGGTGAAACGCCGCGTATATGTATTCTGAAAGTTTTCGTTAATAAAATTAAATCAAGAAAAGCACCGTATGAAATAGTTTGGTTTAACAGCAGCTGTTAATATCATATGAATAATAATGGTAACAATTGAATAACATGGTAACAGTGGGGGCGAAGTTTGCTTTACTGAGAGTTTGCGTAGTGGCTAGTTTCCGATGGCTTCCGAGCGCGACATTCAAAATCATTTTTAGGTTCATTTTCACTTTTTGAAATGTTCCTTCCCCCCTCCCCCCTTCCTTCTAAAATATACTGAATTCGCAGAAAGAAGAACCGTTTTAAAGTAGAGGCATTGGCCTATACAGCCCATATCTCTATGGTCTCAATGTAACCTTAGCAAACGAAACGAATAAGTTTAATTACGGCTATATTTGAAAACTGTTCATTTTCCATACAAAAGCAACATGAAAACCATGTTTCAGTTAGAACAAAATGCCCCCCAGCAAAACTTCTTCTCTGGCTTATGTTTTGGTATAGTCATAAAATGCACACATGGGGCTATAAATACATTATGGTACAACATCTCGAAGAGCTGTTGAAGAAGGAAAATTACCTATGCAAAGTCAGAATTTCGGATTTTGGTACCATTTGCTTATAATTTGAAGTGAAAAGAAAAGTGCCGAATAATGATATGCAAAACCTAAGCGTGACATCAAATGCTCGGTAATTCTGCCCTATTAACTATCGTCAGCTGGCGCCATTATGAATATCAAACTGGAATATTAAAAATTGAATATTAATAGACGATGCCGGTAAATATCAAAAATGGCCGGTCAGTTTCAAAATTTCGAAAATCCTAATATTTTGCCCAAATTACCTCTATAGTAAGTTATTTTCAAAAATATTATTCATAGGTTCCACAGCGCATTAGATTTTACGAAATCGAACAAAGTTTCAAAATCGCCATAGTGGCCTTCGGTTCCCGTCGAAATTTGGCAAAAATCATGCATTTTCTCTGAGCTCGTGCCAAAAAGTTTTTTAAGAATAGTTTGATTTACAGGGCGAGAGTTCTAATAAGACATGCGCCTCGACAATTTTCACGAAAGTCTAACCAGTGGAAAATCAGTAACACACTGTCACTATGGTGTCTTGATATTAACTTCTTTAACTTTGTAAAAAAGGTTTATTAAAAATTGTTGTAAAAAAGAGTTTGCAAACTTACCATTGCTTAACTTTTCACTCCCTTTCATAAACAACTTTTTCATTTTTTAAGTTGGCCTGCATGATGCTAAACAATACGGAGCTGTAGAGACAGTCTGCTGACAATGTGCGAACGCGACACAATTTTTTTCAAACTGATCCACGGGCGACAAAGAATCAGCTGATCTAGCTGATAAACGTTTAAGTTTACGGCTGGTACAATAATTCAGTAAAGATAAGAGAAAAAAATAAAAGGGAGTCCATATTTTCCAATTTGATTTGACCTAAATACCTTGGCAAAGTGCAGCACAACAACATGGCTCCCGGCTTGACTTCCTTAATCCCAAATAATTTGCTTTTTTAACGCAGAGAGGGCCAGCTATTTAAAAGCTCTTGCAGAAGTGCGATATAAGGAGTTTTTTTTCTGATTGTTGGTGTTGATACCTGTAGCTCAGCGACTTGCACAAAAATTGCAATAGTCCCAGCTTTTATGTGTCAAGTTGATCGTTTATTATCATATGACATAAATTAAATTGGTCGACCACAATAGGATGCTCCTGATTTAGGCACGAGAGAACAATGATGCAATAATGTTAGTCTTGTTTTCTACATCTGCATCGACATCTTCTCGCCCCACCTGAACCTGTTGCTGATAAACCTTTGTTGCAAGACGAGAAAAATAAGATGAAATTTTCTGGGGGGAAAGAAACTCAGCAGCACTAAATAGCCTTGTTCCATATGGCACACGCCACATTTCTTTTGCCGCAACATCTGGGTCCAGTTGTCTATCAGTCGTCTGGCCAGTGTTAAGTTTGGCCTGCAAATACTCTATCTGTGCTATATCAAACCTGTAAGACGTCCTGAACTTTTCATTTCCCAGCCATTTTTTACACAATGGTCTTGGTTCTGGTTTGTTGGAATTGGGTAAAAGGTGCTCAAGTACTGTTAGCATCGTATCCACGCCTTGCAAGCTAGAACCTTTCGGGTTCTAGCTTGCAAGATTCAGCGGAAAGGTGGCGTTTAAGAGGATTTTGGCTGTTTTTCAACAATGATTTGAAATCCCCGTCAGAAATCGGGACGGAAAACTAACTGTAACCTCGCAAATCTGCAATAGTTGGATAAAGTAAGAAGGGTTGACCCGGGTAAGAGAATGGGTTCATGTTAACAGTTACGGACGTTTGACTGGAGAAGGGTTGATCCGCGCTGTCGACCTGCCGATGCGGGTTCATGTAAATGGTCCCTTAGTATCATCACTAACTTGATACTGCATTAGGTGTTTCTTAACGTTTTTTTACAGTGCCGTGTGGTCACCCATTCTGTATGGTTTGGGTTTTGCGAGCTACCACCACACGAACCTCCAACTAACGCCGAGTAGTTGCAACGTGCTATACTTTATAAAATACGTTTCCAATCCCAAATAATATTTTGATTGTAATGGAAATAAATTATTCAAATGTAAATTCAACTGGGGAAGATTTTGAGCTTTACAAGACTTTTAACATCAGATCTGGGCTGAGCTACGTTGATCGTGTCAACAAAGAGGAAAATGAATTTTGCGTTTTTTTCTAGGGGGTCTAAAGACCGTATGCTAGTTGAAAAGTAAGTAAATTTACAAGCCATTTCTGAAACTTTTGTTTGGAAGCCTGCCCTTCCGAAGTCAGCGATGAAAGAAAAAATCATTTTCTTTCTTTTGGTACATTTTGATTGGGATTTAACTGCCTCTACCCCTCCCCCCGTGGTAACGCTTGACTTTGTCTGTGTCTTGACTTCCTGAAAAAATGAGGACAAGAAGTATTTTACATCTGTCTATTATTTTGTTGCTTCGCAATGGGGGAAACAGAATCATTGTTTCAAACTGGTAAAAATACAATGAGAATGAATTAGGGTTGTATATTTATGTGGTGTCGCGACTTATCTCAATTACTTGGACACTGAAAGATACTGTTCGCTAATTTGCTGCGTTGATCACCGAGAGGGTTTTCTCCATCATGATTTAAAGCGGATTTCTACTAAAAATAATTCAGATGTTCAAAGTTATGGCGAAGTTATGTTATCCATCGATTTTATCTTGAAGTGATGATCGATGTCTCTTGAGAATACGTGAAGCAGGTAACAAAACTTAAAATTGACTTCATCGATTTTATAATGGCGGGCTGAAGTGAAGATCGATGTATCTTGAGAATACTTGAAGCAGGTAACAAAACTTAAAATTCTTTGAAAAAGTTTCTATTTCTTACAATTTTAACGTGAAGAAAGGAAAAAATAAGAATGTGAAACATTTATCTATCAACTTGGCATCCTACAAATGGCTACAACTACAAGAGCATTATTTTCGTAAATTGAGATGTTGTAAATTTATGGCGGCTGTCGGAAATGCTACTTTATGTTTTCACTGTTTGTATGTAACAATTACTTTAAAGCTACAGTGTCCAACAAAACTACCTCGTTCAGCGCGCTTTGCAAATGAAAACAAAGATTTCTTTTTATATAATGTGAGAATATGGAAGTATTTTGCTTAGTTAGGAGAATGTAGAGGCTTGTATTTTACTAGCGAAAGCGTCAAAACCTAACTTCACGTTTCAATCTCTCAACGGGAGACCTTTCACGAGCGGGCAAAAATATTTTCACATGTTATTAATCAAAAAACAGGTTTTACGGCAAAAAAATTTTATCTCTTACTTTAACGTACCAGAGGGCTTTTGCAGTGTTCTCACCAGGATTTTACCTTGGGGAGTCCCAGGGCCCCCTCTTTTGAGAAATAGGGGTCCTGTAAGAACATTAGGGGTACAAAGTTACTCATGGTCCACGACAGATGTAGAAAAAATTCGTCGTGATTTATCCCCTTTCCATTTTATCAAAGCACCTTCAAAAGGGACCTCTTGCAATGGTGGTCCTTCAGCTAAAATCACCATTAGGGTGTCCAACCTTTCTGCTTGTAGCCTATTTCTCTGACAGTTTTTAAGGTTGTTTTGAAGGCTAAAACCCCGTTCACAGTCTGCAGTATGAATGGGCAACGTTAATGCCACAGCAGCAAGTTTAAGAAGATTATGAAATAAATCCTTGTGAAACTTGTAAATTATGCTCCAAAGAGTGCCCATATTGTCACGGGGATATTTCTCTTGAAGAACAAGGTGCTTAACAATTGACCATTCATGCCTTGCTGCTTCAGAATCAAGGAACCTTTCATCCCCATCAGCAGGATTCCTATCAAAATGAGTTAGCAAGATCTCAAGTTCTTGAACTCCCCAGGTCTGGAGATCACCCCTTGGTACAAATGATAAAGGCCTCATTGCCAGCACACTACAAGCGGTAATGATGTCTTGAGTTTCCTTTGGGAAA
>JAOBBB020338660.1:0-10387 GCA_025331005.2 Zoanthus gigantus | reverse complement strand
AGGAATTGTAGATTGACTCCTTGACCCCAGCATCTTTGCATAAAAAATAATGGCCCCCCCTTAATGACATGCACCAACTTGTTTGACCCTCCCTTTTGTGCTTGCATGAAAAACCATGGCCCTCCCCATGTTTGCACCAGCCCTAGGCCCTCCCCCCCCCCTAATTTTTGACCGGTCCCTTATTTGGCAGCCAGTAGTGATGATAATGGCTGTTGAAACATTTTCTGCTTTGTGATCAGCTGAAAACAGTGAATATAATTTCAAGTTTGAACGAAAGTGGTTTTTGTTCATTTCGAAAAACCTTAGGATCTTTTTTCTGCCCGTGACACTTAACAATGTTACAAAGATCCCATTTTGTAACCCGTTTTCTCCTCATCCCGACATAACCTGATTTGACTGGCTGACCTAAAATTACAGTTAGACATGTACAGTTAAAGAGCTTCATTTTGATGTGGTTAATCGAACTACAGGAACTTCTTTAAACAGAATGATTTTAACTTTTTTAAATTTCTTGTTGTTGTTTCGAGCGTCTATGAATGCCTTGTACTAAACAGTTCTTCCTATTTCTCAACAGCAAGCAATGTTATTGTTTTCATAATTCGAATCATTCTTGAACTTGTTTACGTGGAATTTCGCCCTGAGCAGTTATCTGTATCGGCCTAGGAAAATAATAATTGGTAGATAGGTAAGTATTTCTTAACCTGCATTTCTGATCAATTTTTGTTAAAGCACAACTGGCGCTATTTCTGTTTCCATTTCGAGCAGTCTGTGTAAAATTTCTATTCATTTTGGTCAAACGTTTTTTTTTCTTTTCTTGCTTTAAGGATAAAAGGAAAATAAAAAAGGCAATTATTTAAAAGATTTTGATAAATGCGAAAAGGCATAAGGAAATGTTTTCTGTTGTGATTATAGTGCCACATTAACGCCATTCAAGGATATTGCCAGACTTATACAGGCTTTCTCGAATTTCAGTAAAATTTAAAAACTAGTAGTAATCAAAGATTAGGCTAGTGCGTTCGAGAAATTTCTATTTTGTTAAGAATTAACTGAATAAAGTAGCCGATTAAAAAAAAGAGCGAAGTTGGCGTTCTAGCTGGTTGGAATTCTCCAAGTTACTACATTTTTGCTTAGGATATAACCCTTTAGCCCCTCAATAAAATGAAAGCGAGGGTTACTTCAAAATGACCCTGAAATGCGATAGTACGAGCTACGGTCTCTCGCGGGATGTCGCCATTTGGCCCGACAGTACCCAGGCCTCATTGACTTTAAACTGGCTTGTGATAACATGAAAGAGAGGCTTCCTTCCAAAAGACCCCGAAATACGATGGCATCGAGCTCGAAATCGACATGATTAGAATGCTTTCTCGCTTCGCTCGAACGCAATAAAACTTTGACCAAAATAAAAAACTTTTTTGCGAGTGCTTGATATACAATGATTAGTAATTTGAGACAAAAAAGGGAAATGGAGTTAGCTAGAACTTTAGGATAAAAGTTACTTAGAGAAAATCATCCAGGGTAGGCCGCTTGTTCTTTTAAGCACGCCTTTGTAAACAAGTTGAGTGGTGTAAACCTCAATGGGCTTGAAAATTGGAGAGTTTCCTTGTGTGAAAATAATTCAGTGTGGTGTCAGATAAGCAAGTTCTTGCATGTTATTCAGTTTCGTCCCATGTGAGGTAATCCGTGACAATCTTGGGCTCCGGATTCCATGACTTGCTTGGACTCAGGACCCCAGATACTGGATTCAAGATTCCACCTCAGTGGAATCCGGATTCAAAAAGGTTTATTTTCCGGAATTCTGGATTCTGGATTCTAAAAAATAAGGATTCCGGATTATTCAAGATTCCAGGAGAAAATGTTTCCTGGATTCCGGAAAGCATAAAAGCAAACTTGACTTGGTCCCCCGGATCCAACGAAACAGAAAGTTGTACACGGGTCCGTACTGCAACACTTTCTCAAGCATCGAGGAAGCTTTTAAAACTTACTGGACGTCTTAGACCATCTTGAAAAACAAAAAAAAATCCAAGTCTAAGGCAGAAAGGTCTAATATTTTAGTGTTATCAACAAGTGGACAATTGAAAAATATTTGTTTTATTCACAAGCTTGATAAATGAATTTACTTGGGTTCTAAGCATGAAAGCAGTCTGTTATATAATATAATGTGGCAATTTGAAATAGTTTACTTTGCTCCTTAGCTTGACTAATATCTCGTTAGAATTTTCCCGAAAAATTGGGATAATCCTCTCTAAATGCATCATGGGAACTTTTTACCTGCAACATTTGCTCAGTGTTGCACGTATAATCTTGTACTGGAATTCGAGAATTTTCTCCCGAGAATTTTATGTACCGAATTTTAAATTTCAAATGAAATAAATATGGATCGCTGCCTTGCAGCTTATTAAGGTTCTAACATGTGACTTATTTGTAATTACAGGTGACAATATCTCTACGCATGCGCGGATATACTGATGCCAGCTTGTTCTTTTCTCGATGAATTTACAAAATGAAATATTTGTTTGCCAAACTGTGCAACCAGTTAAAAAGGAAGTGATATCCTGTCTACACGTTGACGTGTAATAATTTGACGCAGCAAGATAAAGACACTTATAAACATTAACAGTAGCTTTAACATTTTATTCCACAGTGAAGGACGACTTTACCAGCTGTACTTTGTACATTTATTTGTTTCTTTTAGGACCGAAACATTTTTGTTTCTGTAGTAGTGTAGTTAGTATAAAATAAAACCATTAAACTTTATGAAGATAATGATCTTTTGTTGAGACAGAGTTGATAATTCTCCCTTGCAACTGAAAAACTGATAAAATGAAATAAACTTTATAGCAAAATTGTTATGCTAATTAATATTCCAATTGTAGAAAAAAAGTGATATTTTTTGTAAGACGTTAAGAAGCTGACTATTAGACTTTTGATGGAGAGCAGGGCTGGAAAATTTGGTTGGTGCAAAAAATTTTTCCCAAGGATCAACGGTGTATATAATATGTTTCTTACCTAAAGGTACGGTAATACGAGCAATGAAATCCCCTAACTCGTCTAACTTTGTCTCGCAGCAAAATATAGTTGTTGCAGTTGTGTGAATCCAGACTTCTCATTGGCTAATACTACCAGGTGATTGCTCGCGACGTCATCTTGCTGCGAGACAAGTTAATCTGTGGTAGTAACACGCGCAGCACCTACAAGTTTTGTTGCAAACAGTAGAACGATCTTCTACTTTCTGCAACAAACTTACAACAGATTATTTTGATGGAGACAAATTTGTGCACGGATGGAAAACCGCGCAGCATCGTTTTAAACCTGTTTCGCAGCATAGTTGCGAGACGAATTGGGGGAATTCGTTGCTCGTATTACCGTGCCTTAAGGATACATTCAGTTTCTCTTGGTATTTGTCTTGCATGATTTCTACGTTTTTTGAGTCTGTAGGAAATCTCTTTCTTAAAATAGTAACGCTACCTCAACCTCTGAAAAGTCATATGGTCAACTCAAAACTTTTTTAAGGAAAGGTAACATCATAAAATCATCAAGATTTTTTCGCATATCATATTAAATCACAAAATAATTTGGATAGTACGTGGGCTTTGATTGGTCTACAAGTGTTTTCCTAGCGCTATGCAACACGAAAATGGCGTCTCCAAGTTGTGAGAATTTACAGTTTTATGAAAGAAATTAAAATATCGCCTTTCCCTTTCTTAATAATAATTTTATAAAAGAAATAAAACATGTTCTCCATGCCTTCATAGCCTGCTGGTGAAAACCTAAGCAACGTTTGTTAGACTTCTCGAGCGTGTGGAAACCCTCGACCGCGTCTCTGGTCTTCATTGATCTCCACTCAAACTCTCCAAAATGTCCGCTTCGTCACCAGGCTATGAAGGTACGGAGAACACTATATTTCTTTAAAATGTTAAGTTACCGATGGAAAATACGCAATCGAAGTTAGCGTAGAATACCTGTCCATTCTCCTATTTATATATTTAGGTATTATCGGAATTTGGAATAGAATACTAACAAAGTAATAAAATCATATCTCATCATTTAAAGAAAATTTCTGAAGTTAACCCCCTACTCTTCTGTGTACCCGGATGTTGGGGTTAGCCATCGGATCTAGAAAAGGGTCACGATCAGCCACACTTCTCCCCACACGGGTAAGTATTACTATTGTTGTAATGAGACCCAGCAGTACCAGGACAACAAACACTGCGATACGCTTTAGGGGTGCATTGGTGTCGCTTTGCTGCTGCTTCCCTGGACGTCGAGATCTGAAAAGATATTGAAAACATTAATTAAAACAAAATGAGAAAATCAGTGTATTACATCCACGAACAAGTTAATAGAGAAATAACTAATTTCACTGTCTAACAAGTTTAGTCTCTTGGAAGACCGAAAAGTTTTAAACTGCAACCAGTCAACACACGATTACCTACTTTGCATCAGCAATTCTATCATTTGGCAGATCAGTTAATGTTTAATTTTAAAACAGCAGAAGAAAAGCAACATTTTTAATACTCACATGCAAAAACAATTTGTAAAAACAAAACATTTTCAAGATAAAAATCAAACTAAATGAGCTGAACACACAAAAGAAATTTCTTGGTGCCTAATAAAAAAAAGCAACAACAAAATTCAAAGGTTTTCAGGAAGCAAATAAACCCTGCATTTTATTGGTTTAAAAAGTACTCACTTTCGAGGTTGTGAGGCTTTGCAAAGTAAAAGTAAAACTAGCGAGTAGGTTGTTGATGTTAGGTGCACTTTAAGTATTCAAAATAATCTTGCACAGAGCTATGCACAATGGATAGATGGACGGATGGATGGATGGACGGACAGAAGAACGATGGATGGATGGATAGATAGATAAACGATTGTTACTGGAGAGTTGCTGAACAAATTGTATGCAAGCCAGGAACTTGTTCCTTTTCAACAATAGATCAAACTCACCCGAACCATTTTGTAAACCAATCCACGGCTCCTCTTCTCTGATACTTGTTCTCATCATGATCCACAGATATTTCAATTTTAGAATCAGCATGGCGGCTTTCAAATGTTTTCCTTGCTACAGTACCTGATGAAAAAAAAAATTACATTTTTGTCAGCATGCATAGCTGGTGGTCTTGTGAGCATGCAAAAAAAAGTCGAAAACCCGAGCGAAAAGCCCACTGGTGAGAGGTTAAAAAAGTTACTAATAATTTTTTCTCGCAAGTCTCCCGCTATGGTGTACAATTTCCGCCAAAATTCGATCGCCGTTTTTGGCACTGTAATTTTTATATTCGTGCTTATTGTGGACTTCAACATTGAAGTTTTAATTTTGCATACATCTCGTCTCAATTCGTTATTGTAAATTTTGCACTTCAGCACTGAAGTTTTTACTTTGCTTACGTCTCTTCTCAATTCATTATTGTAAATTCTGCACTTCAACATTGCAGTTCAAAGTATTCAACATCGTATTTTACGTAATTCAACATCCAACTTCAAAACTTGCGTGTTGTCGATATCCAACTGCAATCCAGTCGTGAGCCATCAACGTGGGCTCAGTAATTGAAAAAAAAAATTAAAAAAAACAAAAAAAACACGTAATGACATCTCCCCTAAAGGGGCTTTTCAGTGTCATATATTAAAAACCCTCTCTCCCAGTTAAGATTCCCAACTGGTAGGAGGCAAACCAGTTGGCTATTTACAAAGCGTGGTGAATTTGACCCTGGGATCACCGAGGACAAATTCATTCAGTAGTCCGGGTCGGGGATTTGAACCCGGGTCTCCCGCATTCAAATCCCCAACTCTAACCACAGAGCCATGCTGCCTCCTAATCGAACAAATTGTCTTTCCAGGAGGGGAGATCCGAATTAAATAAGTCCACAATAAGCACAAATATAGAAAGTACAATACCAATTTTGGCGGAAATTGTTCGCCATACCGCACGCGTCCAACGTGGCGCCCGTGTTTTCGAATTTTTCACCCTAACAAGATAGTTAGCTACGCAGACTACATTTTTGTCAGCCAATGGGAGTTTGTTACCCAGGTCAAGCAACTCTGTTGAACTATGTCTAATCAGTAGAAGTCTTTGAGAGGGAGAGAGTGGGGGTGGTAAATAGATGAAGTGTACAATTCTTAACAGCACAGCGATAAAATTAAAATAAATATTTAAATTAGCCATGATTTGGCATCAGTGCTAAACAAAACTTACGAGTTTTAAATAAACTCATAACTTTAAGTATCAAATTGCTTTTTCAAGAAAAATACAAGCTATTAGATTCTAGTACAAAAGAATGTACTTGTTTAATTTCTCAGATTATTTCTTATTAATAATGTCCAGGAAAATTCAGTTTTTTTTATTGAAAAAATCAAATCAAGCGCAACCAAATTTTATGTTCCTAGAAGATAATTAAGTGAAGGGAAAATCCCTAAAATCTGCCTTTTCTTTTCTTTCTTACTTTTACAAGTGTTTTATATTCTAGTTTTCATTTTTTCCCTGGTAACAGAGGATGTGGAAGACCAAAGAAGACCTGGTCTAAATGTATTAATCGAGCCGTACCTAGAGTTTCTAGTTGGACGTTTTTGTTTCACCTCTACACAGAAGGCTGCCTGACCTTTAAGGAAACAAACCACACCAATAATTTTTGTTTTGAATGGTCATAATTCATTATGGCATTTAGTTTAGTTTTCCTGACGGGGGCAGTTGTTCCCTTGCTATGTAAAGCCCTGACTAAGAATTATGTTGACTTGTGCCTGACCTGTGGGTTATGACCCACTCAACAGAGTCCCATTGAGAGCTAAAGTCAGAAATTGCCTACAGCTTCCTACCTTATCAACTGAGAAACTGGCAGCATTTATAGACCACTTTCATGAAAGATGGCTATTTTTATTTAGTATTCTTTTGTCTCTGTTCAAATTTTCCAGGTTGGCCGAGTCTTTGAGTGAAAAACTCAAAAAACTATTTTAACCCAAACAAGGCTAGCCAGGCAAATTTGAATACAGACAAAGGAATACTAAAATAGCCGCCATTTATGAAAGTAGACTATAATCTCAAATTCCTGATAATTATGCTGATGTGATGAAATTTAATTTCATTCATTAAATTTTGTTTTCGGTTTTACAATAATTAATATTTAACAATTGAATATATCATGATAATATATAAATATTAATTAATAAATAAATATAAGTGTGAAAGAAATACGTAATTAGACCTGTCTATATTTGCTGCCACAACAACAGGTTGTCCAATTTGAAAGAAGAGGATTCTAGCACTCCTCTCCATTGTGTAATGCTAAGCTTGTAAACTTGCTAGTACTGTAGGTGTTGTCAAAAACTTGAAAAGTGTAAAATGTACCCCCTCCCCCCTCCCTCTCAGTCCTCATTTGACTTTTTTATCATACCCTGGTAATTGTATTATTTCCAGTAACCTCCATCAAGTTCACCTTAGTACATCATTGTGCTTATTGTTGATACTGATGGCACATGCCTAACAGTTAACCACTATCAGGGATGAAACACCAATAAGTTAGTATACCTTGAGACTCTGTCCATAAGGAACTGCTGTGTGTAGTGGGGGGTGGGGCCGGTAACTGTTGTCTCACATCAGCAGTATGAGTACTGTGTGTTCGCTGCTCAGCATGCCATGTGGACGCAGGAGTTGCATAGGGAGTTGAATGGGCTTGAGGAGTGTTTGGAAGTGACGGAATGGAATGAAGATTGTGTACCTGCGATGGAATCACTGATAACGAGGCCAAAACAAAGAATTAGAATAAAAAGAATATGAAATAAATATGATTCCTCTTATTGTAAACATATTAATATTACTTAATTATAGGCAAATTTTGTATCATTGTTTGCGGCATTTGTTAACTGGTCAAAATTATTTTAATTTCAAACTAGTTTATTTTTTCAAACTAAGTTGATTTTATCTTGAGTTGACCTGTAACACATATGCAAAGGTAATCAATCTTCGAAGAAACAAAACAAACAGACATGTTATAGTTCTTTAAGATAGACACCCCTACAGTGCTTCTTTAAATAATTATTTCCTAATTATTAAAATTAATAAAATGGATATGTTATGTTTGCACAGGATAATGCAAACCAAGGTGCATCTGGGCAAATTCGAGAGTAAATAACTGTACAAACAAAAAAAATGAAATTCAAGTGTTTGTAGAAGTCTGCTCAAGTGAAACTTATACCAACACTGAAATGGAGTGAAGGAAATGCAGTGTTTAAATCAAAATACCAGTTTAACTTTAAAGTTTAAAATATATCAGTTCTTTCTTTCATCATGCCCGATTTATAACAGAAATCATTAACCAAATCATTAAAAGATTGCAAAGTGCAATTGCATAGTTCTTTGCATTATTAAAACTTTGTTTGGAGAAAAAAGGATGCCATGAATCAAGCGAGATGGAGAGTGGGAGTTGGAGAGATTGCTGCCAAAGTGGGGTAAATCTGGCCACCCCCGTTTACGGGGATAAACCCAGATCACAATTAGATTGATGATGATGATAATGATGATGATGATGACCTTTGGCATTGAAACTGACCTGCTTCAGCATGTTGTGTAGCAGGGACCTCTGTTGTCACTGAAGCTTCACCAGATAAATTACTGGTAGCTTGAACCTGAATGAAATTGTCCAATGAAATGGCATTAATTAATATCATGGATATTTACCTGAGTTCAACTCCAAATATCATTTTTAAACCAAAGATCAAATAAATAAATACAAAATCAAATTTTAATTGCTATTAATTTTACAGCAGCTTCAAGTACTAGAAAAACTGATAAGTGAAGTTATTGTTGTCCATCTTAATTTTCTTTTTCCTGCACAATGTTATTAGCTGTCAGTTGCAACATTTTCAGATTTGTGACTTGTTAATCAGAGCATTGTGTTCAACTCAACTAAGTGCAGTAAATATTGGAATTATGCTATAGTGGAAAACAAGAACATTGTATGAACCAATGGCTAATCGGCGGTTCTCGCTGCATATGAAAGGAATGATTTATCGGAGTTGTGTGAGATCAGCGATGTTATATGGGAGTGAGACATGGTGTTTGAGGGAGAATGAGATGGCAATTTTGAGAAAAACTGAGAGAGCGATGGTGAGAGCAATGTGTGGTGCGAAACTGATGGAGAGGACAGAAGACCTAATGGAGATGTTGGGATTGAAGGAAACAGTGGGTCAGATGGCAAAGACGAATGGAGTGAGATGGTACGGGCATGTGTTAAGGAGGGATGACCATGTTTTGAGGAAGGCATTGGAGTCTGAAGTGAAGGGAAAGAGGAAGCGAGATTGACATGGAGATCGCAAGTGGAGAAGGAGGGTAAGAGTGTTGGTTTGAAGAAGGAGGATGCAAAGAATCGACCGAGATGGAGAGTGGGAGTGGGAGAGATTGCTGGCAGAGTGGGGTAAATCCAGCTACCCTCGTTTATGGGGATAAAACCGGATCAAAACTGCATTGATGATGATATGGTTCAAGAGAAGATACTTATTGTGTCAAAATCTCAAAAATAAGTTCCTTCTTTTTTTTCACATCTTGAGAGTTTTCCAACAGCCCCTTTTACTAGGGACACTTTTCTTAGAAAAAAATAATTTTAGGAAGGATGTGTTCCAAGTTTCCTTGTTAAACTGCAACTTGTGATATGAATACAAACAAATTTCTACCCATCCCTTATAAAAATTTCTACCTAATCAACCTACCCCCATTATTGCACACCAGATGTTTTTTCTCCTTGTTTAAATCTGCCCTTGAGATCAAAGGGGCTGACCATCAATTCTATTTAGTATAGCCATTTACCACCTACTGATTGTGATTCCTAACTGAAGGCAACTATAACATTCCTTTCAGGAGTTGTCACTACAGGTAATTACTATTATTATAATCGTCATTATTGTTTTAAAATTATTGTGGTTAAAGAAAACTGTAATAAATAAGTGAAAATTCAAGGATTATGTTACAAAGACTTAAAATTTCATTTGGCTGGACTGACTAAAAGCCCAGCCATTAAGATGGGATTATCCGATAAAATCAAATATAGCTGTACTAATACATGGTAAAAGATAAATGCTATAATTAAGAAAAGATCACTTGCAAATGCTTTCTGTGCACTATTTGGCTTATAACTTGAATTTTCAACAAGCAGAAATTTAAGACTAAGCAGAATTTTTTTATATTAATTATAAATCTCAAGCCATTCTAAAACACAGTATGTCTTCGTTTCTACCCCTTGGTTAACATCATTTAGCATGTTACATCATGGAGCATAGTTATTAAGTTAGAAGCTGTGTTTATGCTTTTTTCTTTAGATTCACAAAGAGTTAATAGCATTTACTGTTAGTAATTTTATTGAGACAGATTAAGTGGCAGAATATTTAGTCAGGGTCGCTGATAAAGTTT
>JAOBBB020338481.1:0-10389 GCA_025331005.2 Zoanthus gigantus | reverse complement strand
CTTACATTTTTTAAATAAAAATGTTCTTAAACATTGTTGTAAACATCGTACAGCCTTTTATAGATATAGATCGATAGGTTTCAAAAATGAGATGTTGACAAAATTTCTCGTTTGTTCCACCAGACACCCTTAGCAGAATTTTTCATGATGCAGACACTAAGCGCGTTGGCTATTGGTCTAACGGCGATGCTTTCGTCACTTCGTTGCTTTGGGCAACATCGAACAACCTTTTGGAGGTGAGACATATTCATAACAACGGATTTCTGTTATAATAATTTTCTATTAAATTTCTTGACCATATACTAAAGCACCGAAAACTCAAACAAATAATTCTTCCATCTCTTAACCAGTTATTGAATCGTTATCAAAACGGCTATTGCCTTCCGGGGCTTGTTTCAAAAAGTTGAAATTATCATTGTCATTCAACAGGAAACCCATACAAACTTCCAGAATTGAATAAACGAATATAAAAAAAATATTTTATTTACCTA
This sequence comes from Zoanthus gigantus, assembly GCA_025331005.2. Classification (NCBI taxonomy): domain Eukaryota; kingdom Metazoa; phylum Cnidaria; class Anthozoa; order Zoantharia; family Zoanthidae; genus Zoanthus; species Zoanthus gigantus. Next base: position 9,898 of record JAOBBB020338481.1, on the reverse strand, counting down.
AAAAGCTGCTGATGTCGTGTTTAAACTTCAGAGGAGATTTCAAGCCATTGTAGCGATATTACAAAATCTCTCCCTTCCCAACTATAAGGAAAGAAAAGGGCGGAAGGTTTTTGATTCCTATCGGGTGAACCAGTTGCGTTCTCAACAGAATTTTGCCATTAAATGACTTTAAATCGTTTTTTATATTCATTCTAACTGTTGAACCAGTTGATGAAGCTCCATAAAGTGACCATTTTGTTTGTCTTGAAGAGTTGAAATGGTTTGTGTTAGTCATTCTTACTATGACGGAGCTCTATAAAATGATAATTCATTTTCTTTGTCTCGAAAAAAGTAAAGACTAGTGTTATTCATTCAAACATTTGAACCCGTGAATTATAAACCCTTGAATGTGACCATTCATTTTGTTTGTTAAAACAAAAGCCTAAACGCTTCCAATCTAAAAAACAACTAGTTTAAGACAATAAGAAATAATATTATAGTTTAACATAAAAAAGCTGAAAATACAAATGCCGTCAAAATACTTCAATATCGAGTCCTATTTGAAACCGTAAACCATAGGACTCCATGTTTATTTTTCTTCTACAGAGAGAGTGCGTCAGGAGTTAATCGGTTCAGTTATTTCATGGCGGTAAACGTAGCACAATTTCCAATTATCATTATAACACCGCTGGTCTATCAGAGCCTGCTGTACATGCTGACGTCACCCAGAGGTAGATTTTTTCCAATGCTAGACATTGACTTATAAAGAGGTGACTTTATCTTTAAATCCTTTTCGTTTTACATGTTTTCCTCAAATGAAACATCCATGCAATTTTTGTTCTTTCAATTTAACAATAGTGACGTAAAATAATTTCAGTATAAATTAACTTTATCGGACATTAGGAACGTGATATTTGACGCAATTGCAGCTGCTCTCAGGCAAAAGGAAAGCAACTAGGGACACAATTTCTTTTACTTGCAAGTTGTAATTAGATGTGGAGAAACACAAAGATTTAAAACTGTCGAAAACTTTAAATTGACTGCAATTGCTGAATATAGAAACTATATATCTCGATAAGTCAACTATATACATGGGAACCTAAGTCCTTGTAACTGTATCGGGGGATCAAAATCGTGGAACCAGCGAATGCAGGATGCTAAACTGCAAACTCAGCTGTTTGAAAACCAAAAAGGAAAACAATGTCAAACAATACATAGAGGATATTACACGGTGGCGCGAAGATATGAAGTTTATCTTCGAGTAGAAAAGATATTTCACGAATGAGCGCAGCGATATCTTCACTAGTGAGGATATGGAAAATATCTCTCTTATTCCGGATGTAGTTTCGTATGGATAATACGAGTTGTCTATTTTTCGGTAAAACAATCATATCTATGTTATAAATATGTGATTAGTTATAGCCGCTGACTCCATTAAGTCACGAGGCGAGGAGCTAGTTGACAGCTCCTTAATTCGGTATTAGTATTTAAATTGGAACCTTGAACCGTTATTTAACTCAATAAAATATTTCTTAAAAGAAAGCAACTTCTTTTCTCTTTCCAAGGTTTGTTCAGATATCATTACCTGGCCACACTTGGTGCACAGTTTGCCTGCACGGGTACCGGGTATTTCTTTTCCACCATATTTAATCCCAAAAACTCACAGATGGCGTCTGTAGTCTTTGTCCTTATCAACGGACTTCTCTCAGGTAAAGTTAATTTATAAAGTTATATAAATTTTTTTGGTCAATAGACGATATTCATATTCCCCCATGGCACTGGAAGGAGAGATTTCTTCCGCGTGAACGCAAGGTTAAAGAAAGGAAAGTTGTGGCAAAAAAGACATAGCTGAAAAGTTATGGCCAATTTATTTAAAAAAAGAATTAAATTTAAATTGCTTACAGTTTTCAGAGCTTAAAAATACCTGCACGCTCGAGAAATATCCGCCTTCAACAAAAAAATTAGAGTTAATCGAAATTAAGGCCACCGAGATCGCACTAGCTCGAATTGACGGACGACAGTTTATCGATAAGTAATATAGTGAATACGAAGTTGATTACAAGAGATAATACAATACCGAATGGTCTTGATAGCAGAAAATTAGTAATAAACTTTATAAAAATCACGATTCGTTTTAATGCAAACATGTTTCGGCAGCAATTACTGCCATCGTCAGTGCAACAGTTTTCACTAATATTTAACCATTGCGAAGTGATATGGGAAAAGCACTTCAGTCTGTTGGGCAAGTGATTTTTAAATACCACTTACCTAGGGACAAGTTTTGTCAGGAATGTAGTATTTACAATAATCTACTAGTAGAGTGATACTATTGATAATAGACTCCTAGAAGTAGCCAATCAGAATGCAGGATTTACAATAGTCCACTAGTAGAGTGATACTGTTGATAATAGACCCCTAGTACAGTAGCCAATCAAAATGTAGGATTGACATTAGTCCACTAGTAGAGTGATACTATTGATAATAGACTCCTAGAAGTAGCCAATCAGAATATAGGATTTACAATATTATATTCGACTGATAGAGTGATAGTGTTGAAAATAGACCCCTGGTACAGTAGCCACTCAAAATGGAGGATTTACAATAGCCCACTAGTAGATTAATACCACAGATAATAGACCCCTAGTAGAACGGATTTGCAATAGTCCACTAGTGATAGTAGTATAAGATTGAATTACAAAGCGCAAAACGTCTAATACCTTTTCAAATTGTTACCTTTTACCGATACAGGTTCTTCGCCATCTCTCTGTACGCTAGACAACACCAAAATCGGCCCGGTGTTCTACAACTTGTCGTTCGCTCGTTGGTTTATGGAAGCCCTGTTTGAGAAGGAGGCCATTCGCTACCCCGAGGTTATGTCCCCAATGGTTAACGCCCTAGCCAACAAAAACAATTACAGCTTGGACAATTACAGCGTCTGCATTGCTGTTTTGTTTGTACTGGGAATAATGTACCGTGTGTTTGCCTTTCTTAGTCTTGTGTTTACTAATCGAGGAAAGCAGAAGTGAAGTAGTGCGTAATGACGTTTCAATCCAGGCCTTGCTTTACAAACTTTGTCCCGAAGAATTCGTTGTTGACCAAAATCTTCGGAATTCTAAGATAGAACACACTTTTTTTTATATAAGAATCGTACTTTTTTTCCCCGAGCCTCGCGATTCTTAAAATTTTGACATTTTTAACATGATATAATTCTGAAATAATAGTTTCAAAATAGATCCTCATTTCGTCGAAGCAGTGAAACCAGAGTGGTCGAGCCTCAGTATGTGTGGATTGGTAGTGTTGGTACCATTAGAGTGTGATCGATTTCAAACCGAAATTTAACAAGCACCGGCATGCTTTTTAGGAGTGTTAATCAAGTTTTGTAGACATTTTTCACAAAGTACAACTTTTTTTATTTAGAGAATTTTAGTTGAATAGATGAAATGCTGACTGCATTTGTTCTTTCAAAATCACCTAGTTGTATACTTTTCGAAATTACATTTCTTTTTATCATACATTTTATTACCGTTTTATTACCGTTACCATTGTGAAGTTTTAACAAAGTTCGGCCATTATCAGCTGTAAAGTTTTAAAACTCAATAAGCATATACCTTTTTTATAAATTGCGGAATAAAAGGATAACAATTTGAATCGACAAGACAAGCTTTATTCAGGCAACTTATATATTCACTGGTATCCTAGGAGAAGACAAATTAAATCGAATTTACCTTTTTTTTTAATCACATTTTCCCACAAAGCATTGGATCTTCATCAAAGAAAACTTATATTAAGTTGTGGATACACTTCATGTGAATAGGTTTCGAAGATAATTTTAATTGAATTAATTAAATAATTTAATTAATTTTAATTGTTTTATATATTGTGTTCTAGTAAAATAATTTAAAAATTATTTTACTAGAACACAAAATTCAACATGCAAAGAATGGTATACAGCAAGAGTTCAAATCTCTCGAAAATCTGACAGAATTGAAACCACTTGGAATTATTAGTGTTTTTGTTGGATTTATGGACAGATCAATTGTACTCTCAAGTTTCGCATGTAAGATTCAATTGCAAGACCACTGTAAGGCCACTTAAAAAATATCCCGGTTTATCATCAAAATTTTCCAAAATTCAATAAGGGAGGGCGCTGTTTTTTTGGATGGGGGGAGAGTTAATATCCTTGTGAACTACCGAGTCCGTTTGGGAGTAAATCTAAACCATAAACTACCAAATCTTAAAGTTATGACACGGTCCATATTACAATCCAATGAGCTCACGCGTACAAAAAAGACTCAAGTGTAGCAACATGCAGCGGACCGAATTCTTTGTCACTCTGTCTATTGTTTTGCAACAGGGAAAATATTTCTCGACTTTTTGGTCACATGTTTCTATTATTTAAAAATTTTTTTAAAAATCAATGCGCTTCTAAAAACCAGTGCGCGCGCTGATGATAAACCGAGATATTTCTTTGAGTGGCCAAGCTTGGATGGTCGAGTAAAAACTCTTTGCATTCAACACCATTTAGTTTGACTTAATTACATATTATGTTCTGAATGTGACGAGTAAATCTTTTCTATAAAATGAATGGCATTAAATTTGACTTCACAAATTCATAGTGTTCATTTTTATTTCAGAAATTCGATATCAGTCGGTTTGTTGTTGACATCTCAGTGAGTGATACATTTGCATAGTCTGATACCCAATAAGAGTCGCTTCCAAGCTTTGCGTATCCACGACTAAAAAATGAAGCCTTTTAATCATTTTCTTTTCTCTTACAATTTCCTTAAATTGTTAAAAAATTATTTAGTACACAAAACAAAACTTTCAAAGTCTTAACTGAATAGACCCTTTCACGGTTAATGTCACGCATGCGTAACTTTTGATGAATACAAGGTAGCAAAAATCAATCAATATCAGTGGAAAGAGCTCCTAAAGATTACGACATCTGTTATCTTTGATGGCAAAAGGCTAAAAACTCGCGAATATACAGCTCCGTGAAATTGCGCATTTTTACAGACATTTGTATGGGAAAAACCGTGAAAGAGTCTATTGAATAATAAAATCAATTCTGCAATGTATAACGTACTACTGCTGGAGATGGACACATTGAACAAAGAATGATTTCTGGAGTCTACTGCCTTTAAGGCAGGAAGTCACTATGTCTTCCCGAGACGGAACTTGAATAAGCTAAATAAATAGACAAAGTAAACTGAAACTTTCGCCATACAGCACGATCTAGCTCTGGTTTTACATCTGGCCAAAGGCCTAACGACTGTTAATTTAGTCCTCCTCAGTGGCACAATGAAAAATCATTCCAGCGGCAGCGATTATATATACCTAGGAAAACAGTATCAAGGATTATGGGAGGCCTGTGCGTAATGCAGATCTTGATTTTAAAAAGTTTGACTGCTTTGGAGCAGCTGGCGTGAAAGCAGTGAAGCACAATGTTTTCCGGAAACAAAACTTAAAAAAATTGATTGTTTTGGAGCAGCTGCCTTGAAGGCAGCAGTTAGCTATCATGTCCTCCGGTTACGGAACTTAAACACTGATTTTAGGAGACTACTGTCTTGAAAGCAGGTCGTCAGTATGTCCTTATATGGAATTTCCAGCCCTTTTTATTCGATGTTATAAAGTAGTCGCTTTTTATGCGTAGCTTTTCCCTTGTTAGTTACAATGTAGTTTTTTTTCCCTATTGTTTTAAACTTTTTTTTTAATTTTAATATAGATAATTTTATTTTGAAATGGGGATTTGATGCAATTTTTGCGATATACCAGCTCTTGAAAAAGCTTCACATACCTTGAAAGCATTGTCAATAACCCTTCGACCAAAGTTAAGATCTTTTTGGCTTCTTTGAAAAAGAGGAAGACGGAAATGAGAGAGAGAGGTGGAACAACAGCACACTTTATGTAAAATAATGTAAAGTTTACTTTTCTGAATATTTTTAACTTTAATTTCAACGTTACTGTTTGTACAAGGAGTTGCAGTGGAAGTAAGACATTTCCAATTGCCCAGCTTTTCAGTGAATGATAGACGTTTTACGTTTAAAAGTGGGTCGCTTGTTAAAGTGTATATTTCAGTTGTGGGTTTTTGGTATGTATAAAATCTCCCAGATTACCCTTATCGATGACGTCAAAAGCAAAATTTAGTAGTGGAAGTCCGGTTTCTATACATGTTCAATTTATGTAGCTCCAACACACCTCGCTACCATATTTTACAAGAAAATGGAACTGATATACAAAAACAGGACCGGTCTCTCACTGCTTTTGACGTCACGGACCAGAAAACAATATGGTAGTTACCAGCCTCCCATCGCTCGGTCAAGGTGAATCCGGAAGTGATTTTTCCAAATTTAAACGCAAATTACACCGTGAAAAAACTTCGTAATCGAATTGTTTTTTGTTTTTGTTTTGCCATTACCATTAGAAGGATAAGGACATTTTATACATACAAAAAAACCACAACTGATATGTACGCTTTAAAATTTCAAACAACGACAATAATGTTAACTTTGCAGTTACTATGATTCTGTACCGCTAGTGAACATTAAAAAATAATTTTAAAAACAAAACCACATTCCATTCATCTTGTGCCAGTAAATAAAATCCTAAAGAACTTTATATATATAAAAGGTACGATTTTCAAAAACCTTTTTAAAATATGACTGAAAGTTCTTTTGATCGTACTTAATGGCATTACAAAAACGTGGCACACTAGTGTATTTCAAGTCTGGGTCTGATTGGCCACCTTCAATCACGTGACCATTGTCTAAATCTATTACATCCGGCAAGCGGCATCCTGAAGGACCACGTGAAAAACAGATGCTGTTTTCTAAGATGATGTAGTTCGTTCCGTGTTTCTTGAGAATATTGTTTACGTCTTTCGGGGTTCTGCGGCCGTAGATCTGGTAAACCTAAAAGACATTAAAGTTAACAGTTGAAAGTGCCGTAGTGATCTGAGTACGCCTCCCTGATCCTCTTCGAAACGAAAGAGTACATTTCTTTCGATTTTGAATTGTTTTGACTACGTACCGTAAATTGGCCTTCACTTTGGCGGCGTGGTTGGCGCAATGGACAAAATCTCCTAGCCCTCCCAGGATGTGAACCTTGGTATAAGCTTCTTTTCCGCAAAAGCTGACTTAGCTTCACATATTCTTACAAGGTCAGTTAATGGAGTACCATTGTCCTCTGGGAGCTAAACAGCAATGGAATAGCGTCTTGTCCAGGAGGGGGGGGGGGGGAACCAAAGACTCACTGGAGCTGGCACTTATCTCCGGTTTCCGTATTATTAAGCAGATAAAGGTTCTTGATTCCTGAGACACTACTTTATCGCAGGTTAGCTCCCAGCGGATGATGGTCCTCATTTACCGACCTCGGTCAACAAAGCCTGTAAAGATTTAAATCTCGGCAGAGTCTGGAATTGAACCTAGAAGGCAGAGATCTGAGGGTGTGTTTACATTAACCGGATCAAGTTTCGATCCGGAATGAACTTGCTCTGGTTTCTTCATTCCGCGTCTTGTAACTCTGCACATTTAGGAGCACAGTGTTTACATGAATCGGTAACGAAAGTGAAGTCATTCCGGATCGAGTTCGCACCGGGTTCTCGTTCCGGATCGAAACTTTCAATCCAGTGCGAGATCCTTTTCCGGAATCATATAAACGGAGATCGAAGTTCATTCTGGAACGAAACCGGCTCATGTCCCGGTCAGCGCACGCGTAGTCTTGTTTTTCTTTGGTTTTCTGCTGTCCTTTTGCGGGCTCTCTATTTAGTTAGGCTTCGTTCGAGTACAAGTTCCTTCGGAAACACTTTCATGTAAACACGGTATCAAATTTTGTTTTTCATTCCGGATCAAACTCGATCCAGTATCCTGTAAACAGCCCCTAACTGCTCCATCCACGCCGCATACTATTAGTTGGGGTTATTAGCTGTGTCGCATTGTGTGTGTCAAGCTCGAATGTATTAGTTTTTCAGATACTCTAAAATTCATGTGCGTTGCAAGCTATACCTAGTATCATTATTTGCTTATTTTATGGTCTCTTTTCGTAAGTTGCATTCCCGGTACGCTATGCATTGCAAAGTCGAGTACATATAAAATGATGATAAATTGAAGTAGACAAAATGAAGGAAGATACTAACCTCTCTCGTCCTTTGCCTTAGAAACTTGTTTTCATAATGCGGATGGTTAGTAATCGGTCTGTCTGTGGAGAGTTTGACTGCTGACAACAGCTGCATGCTGCCTGTGAAAGATGCGTCCGGCGGTGTGTGGTCTCTGTAAAATAACATCAAATATTTAAAATCAAGGATTTAAACTCTTACCTAAGCTTTCAGCTCTAACTAGAGCCTTTGTCGAAGTGACTGAAAAGTTACGCATTACTGCAATCACGGGCTCTCGGACCACGTGACTGCAGTAGGCTGTCCCAAATATGGGGTAGGTTGTGCCTCTTCCCTGTCGCGGTTTAAAATAGGATAGCTGATTCTAATATGCGCCGCCTCTCTGGCCCCACGCTCAAACCATCTTAGATCTTGGTCTACTATACCTAGACCCCACGGATGTTACGGCCTGGGCAGTCTGTGTAAAGATGGCGAGCTACTTCCGATATTTTTCTCTTGCCCGGATAGCGATGCTCCTTGACTCTAAGAGCGCACGCTCCGTCTCCCCAATGTAAGAGCTGTCACAGTCTTTACCATGAACGCCCCCTCATATTCTGTACAAGCAGTCACACTTTTCCTCGCTTGGGAGACGATCTTTCGGCACGCACACAAGGCTACGAAAGGTGTTCTGCGGCTTGAAATATGAGTTAATGCCATAATGTTGAAGTGTGCGTCTAATTGGTTCTGAAACCCCTTTAACATATGGGAGAGGCACAGAGATATGTCTACCGATGGGATAAATATTAATTTGAATTAAAGCATGATATGCACAACCTGCGTCGTCCTGAACAGGGTAGACTGACATGATCGTTTATCAGGTCGGTCACTGCACCGGAAATATAAAAGAATGATTGTACTGATGATTATGAGGTTGGTGAAGTTTGATGATGGTAATAATGATTATAGCTACTATCAAATAAGAGCGATGATGGTGATAACGATGATGATGATGATAACGATGATGATGATAACGATGATGATGATGATGATGATAACGATGACGATGATGATGGTGATGACGATGAAGAAGATAACGATGATGATGATGATGATAATGATGATTATGAGGATGATAACGATGATGATTATGAGGATGATAACGATGATGATTATGAGGATGATAACGATGATGATGGTGATGATGATGGTGATAATGATGATGATAACGATGATGATGATGATAACGATGATGATGATAACGATGATGATGATGATAACGATGATGATGATGATGATAACGATGATGATGATGATGACGATGATGATGGTGATGATGATGATAACGATGATGATGAGTAGGAGGACGAGGAGGACGACGATCACGTTGATGAGAAGGATTGACAATGATAATGACAGTAGGTAACGTATAAATTATATTGGTGATACACAAATACACAATTACCTCTCCACCTACCTGATCCAATGCATGAGTTCTACTGTGTCCGGATCATGAAACTCGCGTAGCTCCTCAAACTCTGCTTTCATTCGCGGAAGTCTCTGATTAAATAAAATATTAAAGGGAAGCTAAACACCAAGATTATTTTTTATATGTTAAACTACATCAACTGAGATTCCAGATAGTTAAAGCAAAGTAAAGGCGAAGTAACAGCAGTCTTGTAACATGGTACAGACTGACTCGTGATAACAAAATCTCAGGATTTCTTAACCCTTTCAGTGCCAGTCAGTTATCAAAAGCCAACTTCTCCTTATATAACACATACAAAATATGACATTTGGTGATGAGAAAATGAGAATTGATCAAACAAAGCC
>JAOBBB020338389.1:0-10392 GCA_025331005.2 Zoanthus gigantus | reverse complement strand
GCTCAATACACATAAAGAGTGTAGAGCTAACTATACGAATTAAGAAAACAGAGAGACAAGGTTTCTGTTACTCCGAGATTCGTGCTCACGCACTCATCAGACAGTATTTAATGATTAAATACTGTCTGATGAGTGTGAGCACGAAACTCGGAGTAACAGAAACCTTGTCTCTCTTTTTTCTTAATTCGTATGTATATAATTATATACATCGTCAAAAGTATATCACTACTAATATAATTGTACAACTTTATATTTTACAAGCAGTGTTTAGATTAAATTTTCTTTTCTTGTGTTTAATAGCTCGGACTTTTCGTTAGCTTCAGTTTTTTCTCTTTTCAGCAATTTAGGAAAAATTGTATCCCTGAAATATGTTCAATTTAGTTTTTATCCTTCGTATATACTATAGAAACCTTTAACCTTGTCTAAATATTGGGAAGACCAGACGAGTTTTCCCATGTCTTTATTGTGAAACATTTGATATTGAGTTTTTAAGTGATAGAGATACACAATACAGTATTTTTTGTGTCTACAGTATTCAAAACTGTGAACTTCCAGAATAATGCAACATCTGTATTAAAGCAATTAAAGAAAATCCAGGTAAGACTAATTATTAAATAAAATATATTATATTTTACGGTTTGTTTGCTTGCATTTACCAGTAGATGAAGATCTAATGCTTGGAATGACAGAGCTATACTCCATACTATAGCAATGACCATAAAAATTTCAATGTTGAGCCATTTAAAATTTTCCTTGTACCTTATTTATCTGCCATAATTTTGTTAAGAAAGTTGAAGCAATTTGGTTTACTTTTACTTTGATGAGTTTTAAAAAATAAAGCTGTTGTGCTTAGATGTGGTAATTTGTGGAACGTCTAGATTGTTTTACTATTAATGCTCTAATAATCATCCTTTCTGTTCTAAGCCTCACTACCCCACACTTTTACAAGCCCTTGTCGTGCCAAACTGTACCCCCTCGGTTAAGTACCCCTACTGGATTTTCAGTGGCGGATCCAGGATGTTTGAAAAGAGGAGGGGGGTGGGTAAGGGGCAATTTCCTAATGTTATACCCAGTCCTCGAATAACCTCAAAAACAAAACTTTCCATGAACGCTCTTAACGGCTGCAACAATACATCTTGTTTACACATACAACAAAAAATTTAATCCACTTTTTGGGATCAAAATACAATGTCTTCCTAAACTAAGCTAAGGCTAAGATTATTTAGTGCTGCCAAAAAAGAGGGAGGGGGGTGGGGTTGGGCTCCTTGGGGCCCCTCCCCTAAATCCGCCACTGATCTTCTAAGCCCTCTTAAACCACTAATCCTACAACGGAAGACAAATTGTGCCAAGAAGTATTTTTGAGTATCTACTCTCAATATTACCAACTTAAGACTTCATATATCTCAGTTTTATAAACAGCATTTAGGAAAAAGGTTCCCGGGTTCTGCTGTATAAAGTTCAATTGTTTTATCTTTGTACAACAGCCAGGCAAACCTCTGATGGTTACAGAATATTGGTCTGGATGGTTTGACCATTGGGGAGAGAAGCACCATAGAGTAAGTGTTGAGCAAGTGGTAAAAACAGTATCAGAGATACTGGATGCAGGAGCCTCGATCAACTTTTACATGTTCCATGGTAAGTGAGTTAATCAGCTCCGTTTTTGTTAAAAAAGGGAAATTTTCCTTACTAATTCTAATATAAATAATAAAACAATAAACACTTTATTTAACGTCAGTTGTGAAAGAATTGATTGTACATTTTTCTAGAAAGGCTAATATTTAATCACTCGACAGAACAGATTTTGGCGTGAAAGTCAAATTTGCAGAGGGAGGAAACTGGAGTACTTGGAGTAAAACCCTCAGAGTCAGATCGAGTTTGATTATTTCAGCCCATGATACGAGATCAGTACTCGATCCCAGGTCATAGAGGTGGAAGGCACAACTGATGACCACAACGCCAACGTGACTCCCCTTCAATTCCTGCATTGATTGTACATCACAAAATCAACTAGATCCACCTTGTAACATGCACTAGTATCGGATTATGCACCACTCACGGAATCAGCTGGATCCACCCTTGTACCATACACTAGTATCGGATTATGCACCACTCGTGAAATCAACTAGATCCACCTTTTTAACGTGCACTAGTATCGGATTATGCACCACTCACGAAATCAACTAGATCCACCCCTGCTATGGTTTGCAATACAAGGCAGCACTCTTACCAACTGAGCTACATGAAGTAACAGCTGCTTGGAAGATGTAGCTTTTAGTTGATTTATCAATGCTACATAAAAGTGTATATTCACAGTATGCTGGGTGTGATTGAGTTAAGCAGTTTGAAACGATCTTTACATTTTTGAACTCAGTTAAGTTAATTTTTGAAAACACGTTCAGGTATCAATCCCAATCATGATGATGGATTTGTTTATTTAAAATGAGGCATTGAAAAGTATTTGTGATAAGAACAATACTTTTTTCTGTACATGGGCATCTTCAGGTTTAACCAAACAATATCAACTAAACAAGGCCTATCGTCCATGCAGCACTGGCATAAATGGCCAAGAACAGTAAACAAACCAGCCACACTGCGAAAACGTTTGCTTTTTATCATAACTGTGTTTCAACGCTTCATTTTAAATAAGTATATCGTGATGGAGAATTCTATTTTGAAAATTTTATAGATGGTGTATAAAGACTTAAATTATAACAAAGATATTTATTTTGAAACAGGTGGAACAAACTTCGGATTCATGAATGGTGCAAATTTTTATGAAAAAGGCGGAAAATACAAACCCACAATAACTTCTTACGGTAAAAAGCAGTACTTAATGTTGTTAATGTTAATTAATTTATGTTAATGTTGTAGCAGTCTTTTTTTCAAAACCTTAAAGTTCTGACCCTGGTCATCTTGGCCTCTATGCTGTGTCTTTCAACAAATCTCGTCGATTAAGTTAATGGGTATTAGCTTTTATTGAGAAGTATCAGTGAAGGTTTTATTTAATATCACATATAGAGAAAGGCAAGAATCTTTTGCTTAAAGGGAAGTTGAACCGCCAAAGTTATATTTTTGCATAGTCAAGCTACCATTGTTGGGGTACCGAAGGTTTTTAGTGAGATGTTCATTCATTCTTTCAAATCAGTGTCAAAAAAGCTTATCAATTACCATCCTATATGTGCACTTGTGATCTAAAGTTGCTATGACGCCTGAACTGAGCAGAAAATTGTGTCAAATTTTAATCGTTTTTTACATGTTGGTTTTCACCTGATAATTGCAAGAAAGAAGTAAAGAAGTTCAGAACTAACAAAAACTGCATGTTTTGATGCTGTTTGTTGTGTCAACACAAGCTATAAACGATAAAACTGCAATTTGTCAGGATTTGCTAGGTCTCAGTAGAGCTTTGAATCGGGTACCTTGTAGTTAGAAAGTGGATGATCTTATTAACTGGGTCAACCATTCAGCCTACAGGGCTTTTTTGAGTCTCTTTAAACCTAGGTACTCGAAGGATTTAGTAATTGATCCACTTGGTCTTTAGAAATCATGTGACTTAAAAGTTAATGGCCGTGTTTCAAGGAGACTGGGGATAGCCATTAATGTGCTCCTTCAGAACTTGGGATTGCAGTACAAAACATGGCTTAATGCATAATTTACATTTTTCCCTGAAATCTTTCACATGACTAGCTGACTTTTATTCCCTCATTTTGGGTTTATACATTATTTTATGCCTGGTATAACGTGTCTTTGTGTATGCTGCCATTCAGACATTATGTTTGCTAACTAAGTGGCCTTAGCCACATTTTAGTGGTTTTCACCTGCTCTCGAATTCTCCCAAACGTTCGCCTCAGTTTTCACCAGGCTATGAAGGCTTTATTTCTTAAATAAATGATGCAAGTGTTTGTAACATGTAATTTTGTATCTATCTGGCAAAACTTAAGTTGTATCAACACCAAAGACTTTTCGTTTTCTGGTCTTTTTATTGCAGACTACGATGCTCCCTTAACAGAAAGCGGTGATGTAACTGAGAAATTTCATAAACTCCAAAAGGTCATCAAAGAACATGCTCCTTCAACGTCAGGTTAAAATGATATTAACATTCTGTTTTCGTTTATTTTCACATGTAGGGGTTAACATTAGTATGGGTGGGGATATTTCCTTCAAATCCAACTACGATGCAGATTCTAGCTGCGATTAGCTGTGCTTGGTTCAAAGTCTTACGCAGTCAAAATAGTTGAATATCATTTGTAAAATTATTTATAATAATAAGTTTATTTTGGTAAATGATAATGATTATTAAATCAATAATAATGGCTATGATGATGATAATGATGAATGGCGGGTATGGTTGACCAGTGCAGTTGGTAATATCTCTGCCTTCCGACCAAAAGGTCCCCAGTTAGAACTATTCCCGGCTCTGCTGAGAGTTTAATCTTTGTGCGACCTCATTTCCGCCTAAGCTAGTCAGCTTTTCATCCTTTTGATGTTGATAAATGAGTACCAGCGTCTGATGGAAGCTAACCTACGATGGATTAGTGTCTCGTCCAGGGGGTGTCAAAGACTCTCATCTGCTGAACACTACAGAAACTGGAGATAAGCGCCAGCTCCATGGGCCACTTGGCTCGTAAAGGATTTAGCTTAGCTTAGCTTAATGATGATAATATAAAAGCCCGAAAGTTAAGGGGATTCAAACTTGTGACCTCTTTAATAAGGCTGTAGTGCTCTAACCAACTGAGCTATGAAGGCACAACATTTTAAGCGGATCCATCAATGCCACTCTGATAATGACTAAGCAGCAAGTCGTTTCTCACTTTCCAAGGGTCCGCTAAATGCAGAAACTATCTTTACCAGTGGACAGAGACCTTTACAGTCTTGCACGTCCAACGGTGGCCACCCTGCATAAGTTTTGTACAAGTTTTTGACAGGTTTCTGACAAGTTTGATGGCTGTTGATTTCAAGAGCCAATCACATCGCCCAAAAATAGGCAAAGTTCAGGAGAGCAGAAGAAAGAAAGAAAGTTTTTATCATGCGATCCATCAAACTTTTCAAAACCCTGTTGTCAAAAACTTGTATAAAACTTATTCAGGGTGGCCACGGTTGGGCGTGCCAGACTGTAACATAACGAAAACACAAACAAATACACTAAAATCTCTGAGGGTCTGTGGTTTAACATCCTTGTCCCATAATATAGATGCGAAACTGTAACCATTTGTAGAGGGTAAAGCAAAGGCAGCACCCTCTCCCCAAAGATTTTGTCGGAATGGTAATCGAACCAAGCCTTCCTTACGAAATGTCATAAATGGAATGCTGAATTGGTATTTCTATAAAAACAGTTTTACAAGTAGATAAGTTCTACCTAAATTCTACTTATCTATTTGTAAACCTCTTCCTCACGAAAGACTGGTGCCTAAAAAACTAAGCTAACCTGGTGGCAATCCATGTACGACAACCTATGGCGTAAAGGCCTACAAAAATATTGGTGACATTAGTTTTTACACATCGTTCAATCATTAGTTAATACGAAATAATTCCTGACTACTTATAGTACTGTTCTCTCATTATTGTTAATTCCCCTTCTTAGAAATAAAATAAATCCTCAAAATCAATGCTTCTGACAAGAGTGAAAGAATCAATTCCATGGAAAATAATAAATTAAACCAGCTTCTGAGCTATTACAACAAAAAAGGAAATACAATTATTTGTTATTAAACGAATTCAAACTACCTAAAAAGCTAAATCCTTTACGAACCAGGTGGCCCATGGAGCTGACACTTATTTCCGGTTTCTGTAGTGTTAAGCGGATGAGAGTCTTTGACTCCCCCTGGATGGGACACTAATTCATCGCAGGTTAGTTCCCAGCAGACCTTGGTACTCGTCTACCTACCCTGGAAGGATGGAAAGCTGAGTTAGCTTAGGCGGAAAAGAAGGTTACACAAATACTCAAATCTCAACAGAGCCGGGATAGAACTGGGGACCTTGTGGTCGGAAAGCAGAGATCATGCAACTGTGCCAACCATGCCCACACTTTCCATCCTTACAAGGTTGGTAAATGAGTACCAGCATTAATTGGGAGCTAACCTGCAATGGATTAGTGTCCCATCCAGGGGGAGTCAAAGACTCTCATCCGCTTAACACTACAAAAACCGGAGATAAGCGCCGGCTCCATGGGCCACTAGGCTCAAAGGATTTAGTATATGAACTTTGTAGAGGCCCGGGGTTGTTTTTAAAAATATTATGTTATGCAACGTAATGGGCTCGTGTTGGAATTGTATTGCTACTACTGTTCTTGGAACTAAGATTAACAAGTAAAGATGAACACTCCCAGTAATTGGCTCCTGTGGGTACTTCTTGTTGTCAGCTGCTATTCTGGGGTCGAGAGAAGTGGGGACAATGAAAAGTCCTAATAATGTGCTCCTCGTACTATGAGGTACCTTTCTAAGGTTGAATCAAATAATTAAAGATGGAGGCTATTGCTAGAAGTGTTCGGCTATCCCTGCTCATCTCAACCCCAGAGCAGTTGCAGTCAAGAAGTACTACCAGGAGCCCATTTCTAAGAGTGTTTATCTTTCCTTGGTCGTGGCCACCCAAGGACATTAGTAGCCAGTACGAAGTACAGACTTTGAGCACGTTACCAGGAGTGTTCGTCTATCCCTGCTCATCTCAATCCCAGAGCAGTAGCAGATAAGAAGTACGATCAGGAGCCCATTACTAAGAGTGTTCATCTTTCCTTGCTCATGGCTAGTCAAGAACAGTAGTAGCTAGTACAAAGTACGACTTTGAGCTTATTACCAGGAATGTTCATCTATCTCTGCTCATCTCAACCCCAGAGCAGTAGAAGATAAGAAGTACGATCAGGAGCCCATTACTAAGAGTGTTCATCTTTCCTTGCTCATGGCCAGTCAAGAACAGTAGTAGCTAGTACGAAGTACGACTTTGAGCTTATTACCAGGAATGTTCATCTCTCTGCTCATCTCAACCCCAGAGAAGTAGCAGACAGGAAGGAACATCAGGAGCCCATTACTAAAAGTGTTCATCTTTCCTTGCTCATGGCCACTCAAGAACAATAGTAGCCAGTACCGACATCTTTCGATACTCATCTAAGCAGCCAGAACAGTAGCAGACAACAAGAAATACTATTAACTGAGCTCCTGAGGAGCAGGAAAAGATGAACACTAGTACTTTTAGTAATGGGTTCTTTTGAGCACTTCTTATTGTCTGCGGGTCCGTTAAATATTCTCGTATGTAATATTCTGGAGTTGAGTTTTGAATTATACCGCTGCCTGGTTGGCCTAGTTGGTAAGGTGCCAGTCTACCGTGCGGGAGGCTCGGGTTCGATTCCCGGCCGGACCAACACTCAGGGTCTTAAAATAATTGACGAGAATGGTTAGACTTTCGAGTGTTCTTGGATAAGGATGGTAAACCGTAGGCCCTTGGATGGTGTCCCCAATTAGTAAGCCTTTGGCCAGCTAATGACTTGACACCTAAATAAAATCGTTAATTACATGTGTTCAAAAGGCCTGTTTTCTTAGGGCCAAGATGAATTCCTTGGTCGTTGTGCTGTTACTCCTCAAGTTAAACTCAATGGCCAAGGACCCCCTGCTCCGAAACTGCTGTGGTACAAGATTACACGTTGTGAAGAAGATGGAGGAGAAATGCTAGCTGCATTTGAGCTGTTTTTGGTGAGTACTTCGTTTTTAGCTTAAAGTTTCTTCTTCTTGTGGTGAGTTGGAAAAATTCAGATGCGAACTTGTAGAACTAATTTTACTAAAACCATTCTATTTATATGATAAGTTTTTGTTCTAATTGACATTTTTCATTTGTGTTCATTTATCATCATTTGGATAAAATTTAGATGTTATCCATTTCCAGCCGACATGTGCTGAAAAAATAGTAGAAATTTAACTCCTATACCCACATTAGATCTTTTGTTAATAGCTTTAAGTTAGAAAAACTTGTGTTTCCTAAAAGTTTCATGATTTTCTACTTTACTATTCCATTTATTTTGCAAAAATTAATTGAATTAAAAACTAGCGGTAAGAGTCCGACGTTTTGGTGACATTTTGGCACCATTGTCAAGGAAAAAATAATTATATATGCAATTGTGAGAGTAACTCAGAAACGAGAAACAAAAATTAGCGTACGTTAAACAAAGACCTTAGCTTGAATTGAGTCTGACTACCGTCCAGCCTGTGTTTACGAGACGCAAAGTTGTCCAGGAGTTCCTGACAGGTGAATCAAAGCCTACGCTCATTGATCAACAATGCGAAGTATGTCAATTCAAGTGTGACCAGTTCGATGCTGGTTGTGTCATATACACCCGTGGACATCTGCTTGTACGCGTGGATGGATATAGAAGTAAGAATTCGTCAGTTCGAAAACATTACGAGAACAGACACGCAGGCACAGTTCCGGATGACCTCCACAGTCGTTTTAAAGTATTAAAAAATGTGAGAACAAGTTTGATTGTCTTATTAATGAGATGCTACTCATTAAACAATTACAAACATGTTTAAATATACCGTCAGACTCAATTCGAGCTAAGGTCTTTGTTTAACGTATGCTAACTTTTGTTTCTCGTTTCTGAGTTACTCTTACAATTGCATATATAATTAAATTTAATGCAAGGGAACAAGCCTGGAGCGAAAAGAGTATGTCTAGTGATCGGAGGTGACAAACATCAAGCGAAATCATTATTTTTTTGGACAATCAACCACAATTCAGTTAAACAAGTAGAGAAATTTATAAATGTTTAAATGGGTGTAAGAAATTAAACATACATTTTAACGCCAAAAAGGCAAAAATAAACTTCCTGTGATCACTAAAGTGAAAGCATTTTGTACAATTTTGGCCCATTTTTTTATTTTTCCGCGAAACTCATTGATAACCTGACTATTCCTGTTCTTAAACTGTTTAGAACAGTTTAGTTACTTTTTACCATTCCGCAATGTCTCCGTATATTTTTTATACTCTCGTTGATTTAACCACGTCCTCATTTTATTTAATTTCAACTTCGGATTTAGACAGCGCAAGGTTGAATTATTTTGAACTTAGCCTTAGGTAATAAAAGAAGTTGACTCTTCGAGCGTTAGCCCTTCACTTTCGGAGCTGTAATTTAAACAACTCAAGTTTGAAATGTTTTGATCTTAGCTCTCTGTAGTGTAAGAAGTTGACGTTGCAATGATTAGCCCTCTGTCAGACTAACTGTAATTTAGACAACTGAAGGTTGAAATGTTGTGATCGTAGTCCTAGGTTGTGTAAGAAAATGACGTTTCAAGTCTTCGTAACAGCAACCTTAATTTAGACAACTCAGGATTATTCAAAATGTTTTACTTATAGCAATAGGTAATTAACAAAAGAAGCTGACATATCAATACTTAGTATTTTGTCGAATTCCCTCGAAGAGCAAATGCCAACTGTCGAAACGTCGGTTTCCTACATACTTACGGCTCTTTGAATTTACCTGCGGCGATGACAAAAATTTTCATGCTCAATTTGTTGCAGCTAACCTAACATAGAACTTCAAATTCTTACCGGCTAGTTGTCTCATAATATTCCTGTCTTTATAATGCACTCTTCAGCTTGTTTAAATTGTTACTATCAACAAGTTTTGACTTTTAATATCTTTTCATGTTGATTGACAGGTGGTCCTTTGGGGTGGTACTATGGGAGATAGAAACTGGAGGTACGAAACATGGGATTTTAAAACTATTTTCAGTTGTAAATGGCCGATGGTTTAATCAATTCTAAATTGAAATGTTTTATTATCGACGTAAAGAATTTATTTTATTTATTTTATTTTATTTACTTCGCCATTTGTGATGTGCAAAAACCGAGTAAGAAAGCTCAAATAAAAGAAAGAGAAACAGAAACAGAAAGAAAGCTCAAGGCTGTAGTTTCGCGCTTCAGACATTTGTCAAAGCAATTGGTTCGTGATTTCAGCGTTGTGTTTTCCTTACGGCTATGATTAAACTTATGAATTTTGAGTTGATTAAACCATGCGCTTCATCTTTTTGTCAATGTATTTGAATATGCGTATTATCCTGGTTGGCGGAAGTTCCTTTGTCTTTCTTTCGAGCATGCGCGCGAACAGGTGATTCCACCGCTAACTAACGAAGGTCCTTCTGGAATGTGGCTTAAATGATAACCGTTTAGTACAGATAGTAAATTCTACACCGTAAAAACGAGCGAATACTTACTGACGTTTCGGACGTTAGTCCTTCGTCGGAGTGGAAATTAAAAACAACAAACGATGAGAAAAAAAAACATGAATGAATAAATTAGAAAAAAGTGAAGCATTCATTCATCCCATTGATTGTTGTCATTTTGATTGTATCACTTCTAATGTTGTTTATTGCATTAAATGTTCTCGTTGTAATCTTTTATACATTGGCGAAA
>JAOBBB020338388.1:0-19143 GCA_025331005.2 Zoanthus gigantus | reverse complement strand
GTGAGACATGGTGTTTGAGGGAAAATGAAATGGCAACTTTGAGAAGACCGAGAGAACAATGGTGAGAGTAATGTGTGATGTAAAACTGATGGAGAAAAAGAGGACAGAGGACCTAACGAAGATATTGGGATTGAAGGAAACAGTGGTTTAGATGGCAAAGGCAAATGGAGTGAGATAGTATGGGTATGTATTGAGGAGGGATGATGGGCATGTTTTGAGAAAAGCATTGGAGTGAAGGGCAAGAGGAAGCGAGGACAATCAAAGAAGACGTGGAAAATGCAAGTGGAGAAGGGGGGCAATAGTGTTGGTTTGGAGAAGGAGGATGCCTTGAATCAAGCGAGATGGAGAGTGGGAGTTTATTGCTGTTAGAGTGGGGTAAATCTTGTCATGCCCATTTACGGGGATATAACCCAGATCAAAATTGGATTGATTGATTGATCCCAGGACAAATAACATGCTTTAAAAAATAGCCAACAGTTTTACCTTGAGAGTCTTAACTGGGGAGGATCATTTTAACATGACATTGAAAAGTCCCTCCCCCTCCCCCCACCCTTATAATTTTTTTCTTGCCAGTCTCCTCTTGCACTTGTCCATCTAATGTGCACCCATGTTTTCTAATTTTTCATCCGAACAAGAGCACCAGCTATGAAAGCTACTTTTGGAGAGTTATTTGCTATTTATTGTAAAAGATTTGGAAATTCAAACAATAGATTCTGCACGAACCCTGCAACAAGTTTATTTTCACTTCTCAAGATAATTATTATGAATTAAAACATTTTTATTCTTTATTAAATAAAATGTCAAAATATTTCTATGATTGCTAAATTTAGTAGTCAACTGACTCGGAAATGAAAGTACATCTGTCTATTCATTGAATATTATCCTAACTACTATGGCAAAGTATTACAAATTTGAAAACAGCTAAGATTTTTTGATGATTTTCACTTATATTTATTACGGCACATCCCACAAGCATAACTCTTTCAGAATTTCTTTGTATTTTCTGTTAAAGCCTGAGCCTGTTTGTCAGCTATGCCAATGATGCTGATGAGGCCTAAAAAGGACGAAATAGCTAACCATGGCTGCTAACATTCAGTCTCACTTATTATTAGGTTTAAGGAGTAATACCCATTTAATGGTTTAAGTTAACTATTAGCACTCATGCTTTTTTTTTTTTTTTTTTGAAGTAAAGTACATTTTTAAACAAAATTTTAAACTCCTTCTATTCCCTCGTTGCAAAATTAATACAATTATTGATTTCAACTACTAAGTTTTTAATAGCCAGTTTTAAGGGTTCACATAATATGTTTAAAACAGATACAAATTAGTTTAGAAATGCCTCTTGTCACTCTAATAATAATCTTATCAAATATACGGATTTCATGCTTTTTCTGAATAATAAATTACAACTTCTGTAAAGATGTAAAGTAATTATTAACAAGATTTGCGATTTGCTGACCCAAAGTACATTCTTTTTTAATCATGTTGCAATCTTCTAAAAGATTAATGGTAAAACTTGATGAAAACTAGTTCATCTAAATGCAGATCTACAAATTAAAGCATTTAAATTCTGGGAGAATGATAAGGGCAACAAATCCCATTTTCCAGATATCTGTTAATTTCAAGTATTTGGACTGCCAAGATAGAGTAAAGATTTGAACTTTACTTCTTGAACAGTCAGCTAAAAAATGTCTATCAACAAAAGCCATTAGCATTTTTGAGATATTCTGCCAAAATATATGAATAGGGATATTTGAATGGTCAACAAGTTATGATTACCATCTATAATTCTTGTGTAATATCCCACACTGTGTAAGACCAAGAAGTATGCAATGTGGACAATTAATATTCTTTTGTACCTCTACTAGTCAGACTATACTATCATCTGGTGAACCATCATGGTTTTGTATTGTATACCTTACTAAGTAAGATTAAGAGGTATTCCAATTAAACAAAAAATACTCTAGATACTATTCTATCACAAACTTCTATGGTTCTTGTGTTGTATAGCTGGGTATGTAACACCAGATGTATACTCTATAGGAGAACATCTACCATATATACTCGTGTACAAGTCGAATTTTTTAGATGTGAAAATGAGCTCAAAAAATTGACCTTGACTTATATTTGGGAGAACACGAGACATACCTTCCGAATCACCAAAAACTACCAAAATTCACTGCAACAAGTCAAGTTACAGAGTTAAGTAAATAATTCGGATGATAAATCCCCAAGGTAGATTTATTTTGAATTAAACTGGTGGACTAACCAAATTTTAACCCCGCTTTCGATGGACGAAAGGGGAGTTAAAATTTGGATCGAGAAGGTCTGGCGAGCATGACTGGGAGGATTTGCGAACACCCAAAGTTCACTTGTTTGGAACTCATTCAGTGCCCACCTCACTGATACGGTAAAACAACAACTCCATGAGAACAAGACTGCGACCGCAGTTATACCTGGTGGCCTGACAAGCCTTGTCCAACCTCTGGATGTCTGTTTGAACAAGCCATTCAAGGATGGTTTACGGGAAAAATGGATGACTTGGATGATGAGTGGGGAAAAGACATTAACACTGGGTGGCCAGCTCCGAGCAGCATCTGTCGTAACAGTTTGTGAATGGGTTAAGGAGTCATGGCAGGATCTTTCTAAGGAAATGGTGGAATGCTCTTTTAAGAAATGTGGAATTTCAAATGCCCTGGACGGAACCGAAGACGATTTAGTGTGGGAAGAGGAGGAAGACTTATCTCAAGTAGAAAAGGAACCCGATTGCGACGTCTACGATGATAGGATTACTCCCGAACAGTGGCAGGAACTCTTCGGTTAAAGCGATGATGAAGAAGAATTCCATGGCTTTTGAAGAAAAAAACAAACAAACGGCTTCTTTAGAAGCCACCAAATATAAGAAAATAAATGACCAATACTTCATATTTTTGAAATTAGCTTTAGAGTTAAGTAAATACAGATATCGGTGCTATTTTTTTTGTTTTGAACTTAGTTTTAGAGTTTAGTAAATACAGATATCGGGGCTATCTATTTGTTTTCAAAATTTATTGCTCTAACTTTATCCTTGAATTCCAGATTGTTTGTTTATTTTATTTAACTGATGAAAACTAAAACACCAAACTTTTTCTAAAAAAGTTGTATTTTTGGCTTCAAAAATAGGGTTCGACTTATACACACATTCGACTTGTACATGAGTATATAAATGAAAGAATATTGACAGTTATTCTTGTTAACATTTTGTCAGTGCCGCTCTTAGAGTGTACCTTTTTTTCCAACAATGACCTAATAATAATACTGATTGGGATCTGGAGGAAAAGTCCATGAGGACAATCTTGAGGTCTAAAAATTAATGTTTTTTTGTATTGATCACACAACTGATTGTACAAAAAGGCAACAATAAAGTTAATAGACTGACAACCAAATAGTTGAAAAGAAAACAATTTTACTACAAGGTGCCTACTGAAAATCATAGTAGCCAATCAGAATGCAGGATTTGCGAAGTCCTTAATCCCTCCTTGTGGTATGTTTTACAACGTTTGGTTATTCATCTTGGTGGATCTAAACTCCAGCTGACACAATCTGGTGTGGACTACATATACATCATTAATATTTGCACCACTTGACAACTAAACAATAAATATCACTTGTGAAATACTTTAACATCATGCATCCACACTCTTCATTGATGTAAATTACTCGGCTTTTCTGAATGATTCAATAGTTAAATTAACTTCTGTGTTTCTGTTTTCTTTTAGTTTTATTAATAATTTAAATCACAGACTTTTTAAAATTTGTTAAAATCAGTTAAGTTAGTTTTTTACTAATACTATAATTATTCTGTACTTTCATGAGAAATAACAATTACTATTTACACCTATATTGTGAAAACCTTGTCAATAAATATAGAAGTCATGGTTCAAAAAACTCCTTGGCCTAGTGGTACTGTACATGAGCTCTTCAGTGAAATCCTTGGTCCTCACAATTCTGAAATGTTTCAGCTAGTCAATATTATTTCCTGTATTGGAGTACAACTGGTGCAACATCAGACATCCACTCCAAGATATGCCAAAGCCATGAATGTTAAGTAGAGCAGAATGAGAAAACCCACAACAACATACCATATGCTGTATTCACCTGCAAGGCACAATAATTGTCTTAGTAGCAGTATTGACACTAGTGCTAAATACAATAAATTATTATTAATATTAGCTCAGTGGCCCATAGAGCCATTGTTTATCAATCTCCAGTTTTTTGTCCACTGTGTATACAAGTAGATGAGAGTCTTTCACTATGAACCCCAAATGCAGAAACTGGTACCTAATTCACCAACCTCATAAGGATGCATGTCAGAGCCAATATGTGCAGAACAAGAAGCCAAGATACAAATCTTGGCTGAGATAGGGTATTTCTCAATTTATAAATGTGGATCCACATTTATTTCTAAACCTTCCAGGGTGCTTATTATAGAAATGACTTTGTTTCAGAAATGATGACTGAATTTAAAAAATCAGCACCAATTTATAAATTGAGAAGTACCCTATCAGAGACACTCCCATGCCGGGAGTAACATGTTTCAACCATGCCAAATCTTAGTTATGATTTTATTCAAAATATCTAGTAGTTGATTTTTAACAAAACTAGAAAATCTAATAAGATTGTAAGTACCAATGATTCAAAACACTCTGTTTTGAAGGCTTATGAGACAAAACACACCTCTTTTTCCCACAGTTGTTACTTTTACTGTATCATCAGCTGAAATGCTTAATACAGCTGTTTCGTTATTAAGATCCTCATTAACAAGTTTGGATGGTGGGAGAAATGCAAGTCCAGTAACAAAGATTGTATGAACTTCTTTGACTTGAGTTATTGGCTGTCAAAAAAAAAGAGACACATTTTTTTTTGTGTTGTCCATTGTTTCTATTATAGTATTTTTACCACTGGGGGGAGGGGTTGAATGACTGAAATGACACACAAACAACTGGTAGGAGGGCTTACATCATACTGTTGACTTCTCTCACATGTTAAGCAATTAATAAATTATTACTTTCTTTTCAATGATAGTTAGAAATACAATATCAACAACAAAAATAATTATTCACCTTCACATAAAAAATATTTAATTTCTACATAAATCAAAAAATATTTTTAATGGATAATAGGTGTTGGGTTGCTGGAATAACCATAGGGGCTATACATACTAGCCAGAAAACCTGATAATTGAAGACGACATAATTTTATTGTACATGTAAACCAAATGTATATTACAATGGAGTGAACAATTTAAATAATAAGTTACAAATAACTTTTTTTTTAATTAAAAACTCTTGATATCTCCACATAATTATACAGAATGTAATGTTTAAATAAATCTTTTCCCGAGCTGCACGTTGATCACTTTAAAAAACATAATAATATATGTTTCTTAAAGGGAAAAGAGAGATGCAAGCTTTTTGTTTAAGTACTGAAAAGATTTTTTATATAATGGGTTATTGTGAACAAATAAAAGGTTTTAAAAACTGAGATTGTGCTGTGGTGCAAACAATGATGTTATGAATGATTACATAGCAAGTAAAAGTTATATTTTTGCAATGTAAGTAGCTGCAAAACAGAAAAAATTCAGACTCCACTGGGATTTGAGGTCTGAAAGTTTTTCTTTAAACCTCCTCTTTTGCAGTTGCTTAAAGTGAATAAATAATTGTATCTATCATTCCTAAACCACTGAATAACTGCTTTGCTCATTCCTAAAACCATTGAATAATCACTTCAATCATCCCTAAAACCATTGAATAACTGCTTTGATCATTCCTAAAACCATTGAATAACTGCTTTGCTCATTCCTAAAACCACTGAATAACTGCTTTGCCCATTCCTAAAGCCATTGAATAACTGCTTTGATCATTCCTAAAACCATTGAATAACTGCTTTGCTCATTCCTAAAACCATTGAATAATCGCTTCAATCATCCCTAAAACTATTGAATAACTGCTTTGATCATTCCTAAAACCACTAAATAACTGCTTTGCCCCTTCCTAAAACCATTGAATAACTGCTTTGCTCATTCCTAAAACCATTGAATAACTACTTTGCTCATTCCTAAAACCATTGAATAACTGCTTTGCTCATTTCTAAAATCACTGAATAACTGCTTTGCTCATTCCTAAAACCACTGAATAACTGCTTTGCCAATTCCTAAAACCATTGAATAACTGCTTTGATCATTCCTAAAACCATTGAATAACTGCTTTGCTCATTCCTAAAACCATTGAATAACTGCTTTAATCATCCCTAAAACCACCGAAAAACTGGTTTGATCATTCCTAAAACCATTGAATAACTGCTTTAATCATCCCTAAAACCACTGAATAACTGGTTTGATCATTCCTAAAACCATTGTTTACATTGCAGTACAAACTCAGTGTCCATAATCATTGTATACAACTGGGTGGTATTGATGGACCCATTAAAGAATTATTTGCTTTCCCAGTTCTGGCTTCATAGCTCAGTTGGTTAGAGCACTGCTCAAGTATCACAGATGGCCTGGGTCTGAATTCTGCTGAAGCCTGAAAGGTTGTTTTTTTTTCAGAATTTTCTTTAGCAGTTACTTTCATTGTGTACACAGCTGTGATGATCATTCATAAGGCCCCCATAACATTTAATTAACTATAAAACCAATTATTACTTATAAATTTAAAAAGTTTTGAAAGTAAAAAGTGCAGTAGATGTTAGCTTAACCCTTTCAGTCTCAGTGAAATATCAACACCCAACTTCTCTTTACATAACACATTCAAAATAAGACATTTGGTAATGAGAAAATAAGAACTGAAAAAAAATAAAGAAAACTACTAAAGATTAGAAGTAAAATTCTCTGAAACTTGTTCAATGAAAAGTATAGGCTCAAGTTGGGAGAATTTAACAATACATCTGGGACTGAAAGGGATAAAATTAACAAGTTTTAAAAAGAAAACAAATACTTTAAGTAGTCCCATGCATCAATAATATCAAAACTAGATAAAATATAAATTGTTTAAAACTTACCATTAAACTCCATGCAACATATATTGATACACCTCCATCGGAAGTGCCAACTGCCACATAAACTCCATTCTGACTGTAATGTTAAATGTACAAATAACAAAAAGATTGCATTGTATTATAAACAATATTGATATATCACACGTCAATGAAGTACTGTACATCTGATTCATTGTGATCAAAATCGGTTAAAGCACAAAAACAAAGATTGGTTAAATACTCTAAGTCTTATCTATAGGGATAGTCCATAGACCTGGACTTTCCTATATGTGTTGGATACATACTGACCACATAACAATTCAAAACCACACCAACCAAACAGGTGATGAGTAAAGTTTTTGGTCATCATCATCTTCATCATCATCATGTTCATCATCATCATCAACAACATCACCATCATCATCAACAACAACATCATCATCTTCTTCATCATCATCATCTTCATCATCATCATCATCATCTTCATCATCATCATCATCAACAACATCATCATCATCATCAACAACATCATCATCATCTTCATCATCATCTTCATCATCATCTTCATCATCATCATCAACATCATCATCATCATCAACATCATCATCATCATCAACAACCTCATCATCATCATCAACAACCTCATCATCATCATCAACATCATCATCTTCATCATCATCATCAACAACATAATCATCATCTTCATCATCATCATCACCAACAACATCATCATTATCATCATCATTATCATCATCAACATCATCATCTTCATTTATCATTCCTAGTTTCCCACTCCTGGGGTTAGATGTCTGAATGTCAACTAAAACAAATCAAAATTAATGGCCAGGCTAGGTCTCCAAATTGGCAACCTACCATACATTTTGGTCACTAATTTTTTCTACTCACCATGGCAACCAATCAGTCTCAGCTTGGAAGGCTGTAGGCATCAGCTATTTTGTAATCATGTAAAGTTTGTTTATTGGAAAGATATCAAGCTTAAAGCAAGCTATGTCTTGTGGAGGAAACACTATACTTTCTGGAGATTCAAGGAGCAAATATAAGACAATTCTTTGGTGAGACAACATTCATCTTCAAGCTCAATTGCTTCAATTTCAAGCACAGTGCCAGTAGTGCTTGATGTTCAGTTGAAAGGTTTATACTCTTTTTCATGCACTGTGCCTGATACCATGCTCACCTTACGCTCACAATGAAATATTCGGCATGTTTTAGGGCATGAGAGAAAAATCAAAGTAAAAAATTTGTACACCAGTTCTATACTCATAGCTTGGTAAATCTCAAATAATTTTTTCCTTTGAACTTCTGTTTTGCATTGAAAGAAAGACTAGCCAGCCAGCACATATCTAATAACCATTGGTAATTGCAAGATTAAGATGGCAGAACAGGATTACTAGTGAAGAGGTCAGAAGAAGATGTGGGGTGGAGAACCTTGAACAAAAATTAAAGAAAACACAGCTGAGACGGTTTGATCATGTAAAACATAGGGATGAGAATAGCATATAGAAATGGAGCTGGAGGTGGAAGGTAGAAGGCCAGTAGGTAGGCCAAAGAAGACCTGGAGTAAGGTAGTGGAAGAAGCCATGAGGAAGTTAAACATCACTAAAGATGTGGCAGAGGATAGAAAACAGTGGAGACAACTCATATCACATCCAACCCCAAGAGTGGGAAACTATGGACGATAAACGAAGATGATGATGATGATGATGATGATGATGATAATGATGATGATGATGATGATGATGATGATAATGATGAATTCCAAGACTCAAATCTAGATTTTCGCACTTGGTAGTCAAAGATCTTACCAACTGACACCTGTTGGTAATTTTTTAAATTTTCTATTGAAGTGCATTAGCAAGTAAATGAAGCATGTGGTTTAATCAACTCTAGGCTGAGAAGTTTGACCCTTGCCTGAAAAGCCAAACTAAGAAAGCTGAAGTTTCAAGCATTAGCTGATGTTTCAAAGCAATTTCTGAAGCTAATGCTTGAAACATCAGCTTTGTGCTTTTCAACCATACAACAATGACCAAGTTGAGAGATTTACATACAAAGTAAACATCATTCCCTGAAGATGGGTCAGTGAACCAGAAAGCTCGGAATAAAAATAATTATCAACGTAGATGTTACACGCTTTATAAAATGACCAAGTTTTTCAGTGTAGAGTTAATCTTACCAACTGAGCCAAACTAGCAATGAAAATAATTCTCCAATGTCATTTAAATTACCTTATTGCCATCTGTGTCAGAGGTTCATTTCCTGCAGCTTGACTTAATTCAGGAACCCATTTCTTGGTGTCCCATTTGACTAAGTAGCAGGGTGTTGGTAGCCGGCGATTAAACTTAGAAGGAACATGAATAGTGAACAAACGAACATCACCATTTTCTGTTGTGCCAAACCTGGAACAGCATTCAGAATCTAGTCAGCAACTACAACAGATCATGATTATCTAGACATATACTGTACACATAACATCACCACAAAAATGAAGTTACTCTCAAGAACTGGGTACAACTGCTGCAGGAAGGTAAATAATATTTGGGGCAGAACAGACATCATAATGGCTAACATCACTGGTGTGTTATTTGTAATTCATGATTTCTCTATTTCAAAGTCAATCAGATAGAAATTATGATTTCATTGTTTATACTTTAGTCAAAAAGGGAAGAAATAGTTTTGTTTATGGGTTTTCAGCTCTCAACCTTGTACAATTTGAGAGCTGTATTGTAGTATAAATCAAGCACAACTTATGTATTATTATTTTTTAACCAATAAAATTGACTGTCTTTTGTTTGGATGAGCATTTAAGTGAAGTTTGTTGCAAACAATATTACCAATATCTATATTATTAATTTATCTTGGCATCAGTAAAACACTGAAATGTTAGTTTTCTTTCATCTAATAAAAATACTTGGAATGTATAACTGAATTTGCAGTCATTACTGATGTAAGTATTAAATTGTTACCAAAATACATTGGAATCATTTTTTTAGAAATAAGAAGATTGCAAGTTTTTAAAATGGATATAATATCAGAAATGCCAACACCTGAAGTTGAAAATGCTGCAGATTTTTGGGGGACTAACCTTTTACTGGGTCAATCATTATTAAAAGCCTTCACATCACCTTGCATCATATGTCCTATGTCACCTATTTACATAGTCCCAACAATTGACTCTAACAACTATACAACTGCTTATTAATAATTAATAATAATTCTTAAGTTCTCAATCAAGACATAGGTGAAACAACTTCAGATGTAGGCAAACAGGCAAGTGTTGTGGGGTGCCTTTTGTTTTCTTCATATCCTGATTTTTGCTCAGGCAAGACCATAAAATGAACTTTGGTGATAATGCATAACAGCATAGTTCATACACTTGTAATCATATTCTTTCATTTTTATTTCAGAGGAATAGGAAGCTTTGCACATAACATATGGGGGGATAATGGGGGGGAGAAGCCCACACTCACATGGTGCCACCATGGCTGGCGCCAAGTGAGAAACTTTTCAAAATTTGGAGGCTCTAGACCTGGCATTGAAAATAGCCATTTTTGAGAGTTTTATCTTTTTTCCAAAAAGTAAAATTATTGCTTAAAACTATTAGTCATGATGTTTATTACTTACCCTAAAATTAGTAAAATAAATATACATCATTCGTAAGAGAATATTTGGGGGCCCAGCTCCCCCACTTTTATTATTGGGGGGACCTGTGCCATTAGGGAACCACATTTCCTATGCCAATGAATTTTGCAAAATCTGCAGAACAGGTGCAATGATAGGTAGTACAGTCTTGCACATAAGTTATATAATCGGAATGCAACTAAATCTGCCAATATTGGTAGCTTTAGTTTTATCTCTCTAAATCCTAGGGGAAGAACCCTGAGCAGCTGCTTCTGTAATTGTAGAAAATCGCACCGAAAACTGATAGCCATGTTGAAAACTGATTGTGACTCAGTCAATGCTTGTAACAGGCTTGCAGCCGAAAATTGGTGCAAGTTTTCAATCATGCATGCATATTGGCTCATCTCCCATTGAATCAGAACACTGCTTATGTTTCACTGTCTTTCAGCAAACTTCACAAAGAAGAAATCTGGAACAAATGAAGCATGTTATTGTTGTCAACTTTTTATTTAATATCTGAATTTTTTTCAAAATGCAAGACATTCCAATCTGTAAAATGCGGGAGAGAAGAAGATCAAGCAAAAATGAGTAAGTTTCACACAAAATGCGAGAGAGTTGGCATCTCTGTAATATACACTAATTTATTTAATATATTTATTAAAATTTAATCAATACTAGATAACAAGCTAACCTGCATGCACGAACTCTGAAGAACCCCTCCTCCCTATCTCCAGTAAAGTATAGCTGGAAATCTTTCTTCCCTCCATCTATTCGCCAGACATATGCTGTAGTGTCCCTTGAGACAGTTACAAACTGGTGAAAATATCAAAAACAAGTTGTTACCAATATGGAAATCAAAGTGTCACTAAATAACAATGGAAATTTTTTTATTGTTCTAAAAAAGTTCAACAACAACCAAATTTGTGCAATTTACAATCATTTGATAACTACTACTTGGCTATACTGCTTTAGTATAAACCTACTAACGGTCTAACATGCATCCTGCATTTTGATTGGCTACCCTACTAGAGGTCTATTTGTGATAGCCTACTAGTAGAGAAAAGATGGCAGATCAAAATAGTAATGAGCCGCGTTTTGCTATAATATCAGAGAATTTCATCGATATTATAATTTGTACAATCATCCTTTTTGACTGATTAGTAGGTTTATACTAAAACAATTAGACCTCTCGGCCTCATGGACTACAAGTTTGAATAGCCCACTCGGCCTACGGCCTCATGAACTATTGACTCGTAGTCCATTCGTCCTCGAGGTCTAATTGTTAATGAATATCATTGCTCTTAGTTCCTTCGTCTGAAGAGATTCACTCCAGTCTTTCCAGGTTCTATCCTTAGAAATTGCTACCACTTAACAATGCATTTGGCAAACCAGCATGATCAACATTTGCTCCTTCTATTCTACCACTCACCCTCTCTTCAAACAATCTGCTCTTGATAGGATCTTTTAGCTTCTGAGCTTTAAGTTTCTCTCCTCTTCCAAACCCTCTTTTTCCTTCCCCTAATCACTACCTCAGCCCACAAGAATCTGTGCTAAGTCTAGCATGCCTCTCCTGGTATTACCTTGCAGTTCTTCAAGCATTATAATTTTCAATTCTTTGTGTCTTCTACACATTATACATAATCAATCTGACTTTCATTACTTCCACTCTTGTAAGTGATGAGATGTTCCCACTTCTTTCAATAGTATGAGTTCTTAACTCTCAAGCTATTCTCTTGACATATCCCAGCATGTATTCTCCTTGGTTTTTCACTCCAAACCCAAAACATCCCATCACATTGTCATCAAAACCATCATGTGTTGATTCAATGTGGCAGTTCATATCACCTGCCTGAGGGACATCATGTATGTTATATGATAGTTTCCTCAGGCCTACCCAGTTGCAGAGCATAATCTACTGAAAAAACATGAAGAATCTTCCTTCCACACACCATTGCAATTTTTATCATTGTATCATCCAATCTTTTAACTTCATTCACCTCCCCTACTTGGTCTTCTTTCACAATGATCCTAATACTTTGGTTCCTTAGCCCCCGTGCCTAACTTCTTGTAGACATCCAATATCTACCCTTCTTTCCAAAATATCCACTACTTCCCTACTCCTTCTTGACAAGGCAACTACATTCACTGTTGCCAATCTCATTAGCTGGTCCTTTCTAACCTCATGTTGTTGAGACCAAGGTTTTCTTAGCACTCCCTGCCCATTTAATGGCTGCCAGGGACTGTGAACAGGAGCAAGAATGGATCTGACCTATCTGGTTTTTATTAGGTGGCAGCTGCCACAGAGTCCCATACCTTGAAAAAAGCTGTCCAGACAAGGTATTTTTAAGTATGGGTGGGTAGGGATGGAGAATAGAAGAACATAAAACTTTAAGTGATTTAGTTGTTACATCTAAAATAACATAAAACTTTTCATTTGTACTGAAAATAGTTTATTTACCTTTATTGGAGTATCAAAATTTGCCTGGACATTGTTCTCAGAACTGTAAAGGCCATTGATAACAACCTGATAAACACAACCAAGTGGTTTAGAGTAAAGTACTGTAAAGCTAAGCTTCTTAATGGTCCCCTGCATTTGAGGTAAATTTAAAATTTTGTTAAAAAAGTACTGTACAATAGGTATATCTTCAAAGTGCTTTACCAAAACAAGGCAACAATAATTTCAAAGCAAATAATAAAAACTGCAAAGTATAAATTTTATCTCAGTTAATTTTGACTGATTCAAACTTAATTATATACAATTATAAGTAATTATTAGATATGTAACCCAGTGGTTTCATTAGAAGGCAGCGGCTAAAGCCTACTGAGCATCAGAACGTTGGCTACTTTGCCTGAGAAACTGAATAGAATTTCATTTGTTTGTACATTGATTTTTAACTTTTACAGATAAGTGCATTGTCCCAAAGTATTTCTTTAAAATATCCATGCAATTGGCAAATAAACTCAAAAGGGAAGATCCACTTCTTGTACTATTTTACTTAATTTAAAAATGGTCTCTCATGCACGGCTCTGATATAATTTAACTGG
The DNA here is from genome assembly GCA_025331005.2 of Zoanthus gigantus. NCBI lineage: Eukaryota > Metazoa > Cnidaria > Anthozoa > Zoantharia > Zoanthidae > Zoanthus > Zoanthus gigantus. The sequence goes on along the minus strand of JAOBBB020338388.1, from coordinate 5,448 downwards.
AAATCCAAGGGGCAAAATACCTGCTTCTTAAGAATCTAGCAGTTATGAGAATGTTGTTTTCTTGCCAAAATGCTGGAAAATGCATCTCAAGAGTCCCAAAATCTTAAACCTCCCTACAGTGTAAGGCCTCAGGAAAAAAGTATAGCTACCTACTTTCATCATCTAGCCACCTACTTCAAAAATTACTGAAAGCACTGGTAACCTACCCTGCCATCATCAGAGCAGCTGGCAATGTAATCTCCATGTAGATCGATGCTGATTTCATTCACAACTGTTGTGTGCTTGAATAATTTATATTACAATAATTATACATTAATACAATAACTAATTATACATTAAACAATAATTATACATTAATAAATGACAAAATCAATAACAATCAAATAATGTGAATATTTTTGGGTTATAATATTTAACTGTAAACAATATACTGTATATTCTAATGAAAGTTGTTCAGTACAAGCCAGTTCATTGCCACAACGGAATTTGCACTAAAAATAAAAAAGGCAACTCATATCAAGTGTGAAAACTCCAGTTTAAATAACCAAGTAAAACATCAGTCTTAACAGCTTTCTTTATAATATTGTTGGCTTCTTTTGTTTTCTGTATGCTAATTTTTTTCAACCGTACGTACATATTTACTTGCTTACGAATCTGTAAACAGTTGCACTGACGATAGCAATGAACATGTTTGCAATAAAAAGAGTTGTGCTTTTTATCAAGTTAATTACCCATTTATCGTATATGTCAGCCACTATTTTGAGCAAAAAATTACAGCTGTAACATTAGCACCCTTTTTAAACTCCAAATACATGCATTAGAAACTCATTTTTTAGAAGTCAAAAGCATAAAGAAGAGCACTATAAAAATCATATAATTATTTATAAAGAACTTGTTACAACCCATTAACTTTGATGTTGTTAAATTCTCATAAATTTCATTTATATGTTACCATCCTTTTAAACAGTTTTGAAGAATAAACATTTATACTGAAGAGATTAGAAAGTGCTACTAACTCTTTGTTTCTCATTATTTTGTTCAAAATACATATATTAAGTTATGTAAGAACAATTGAGCTACTGATGGACTGCGAGGGACTAAAACACGCCAACATAGGCTACATATTAATTATTAATTTTTTATTGTCTTCTTGTCCAGCCATAAGCTTTGCAACATAATGTTGAGGTAAATGATATCTACATATAACCTTACACACCACAATTTATTCTCCTCCAGCACCACTTCTCTGCAGCCTCCATTTTAAAGGCAACATGCATTGTGCTTTCACTCTTATATTCTGTGGGAATCTGAGCCTGACTGTGCAGATGAAGCATACAGCTGATAATGGCTGCTAAATTTCAAGTTTATGGTAGATGTTGTAGTTCAGGTTCAATATGATTTTGAACTGGTTCAATTTATTTTGATCCAGTGCAATATTTCATGCACAGGTACAAGTTGTCTTGAACCGGTACAAACCAGTTTGTTTTTTTCAAACCAGTTTATTCTTCTCATATCAGTCTCAGACCAATAACTAGTGATACCTGTAGAAAAATTGGTATGCTAGCAACGGTTGCTTGCGTGGCCTTGCCTGACTGATGACAAGTTTTGATAGCCAATGTGCATTAGTATCAACTTGAAGCTACTGAAATGGATACCATGGTTACCTTAGCAAAGGGCTTAAGCAGGGTCAACGGAGCTATAATTAATGTATAGAGCTGAGTGGGCTACATATAGCCCCAGCCCACCAATAATTTTGCTGAGATGAATAACTTGACAAAATTTTGTTTTTGACTGATAGACTGAAATAATTAATTTACGGACTATATCAGAAGTTTGAAGCTTTAAAATTTTCCCCCTAATGCAGTGATAGATGGTGTTCTAAAGTGGCCAAAGTCTGTCAGGATATGGTACAATGGTAAAGGTGTAATGCATGTTGGCAGACCTTCCCCTTTGATGTGAGCCATCACTCTTGTTTGCCATTGCTCATGCAAAATTGATCTGAGAAGAGCAAGTATATGTAATCACTTGACTACTGCCTAAAACTTGCTCACCTCATTGGAGAATACAGAAGTTACTTTTATGCAAAGAAAGATGAAGGATAGCTCTGTTATTTCTTTACTTAAAATAGTACTATATAATTATACAGAGCATGATTTTTGTATTTGTTAAATATACAATTCTATGTAAATTATCTTTGCACAATGGTTAGAATGGAATATAACAGTAAAACTTTAGAACGGCCAGTGGTATTGTTTTATGTGTTTTTAAATGCTTTCTTGATTATGAAAAAATTGCTTATCTCAATATGTTAGGCAATGTTTTTTTTCATTCGCAAAAGATTTTCAAATAGCAAGCCCTAGCATTACTTACAGAGGGGAATTCCTTGCTGCGAATGTTATTTCCTTGATGGTCCAGCACATGAACCACACCCCAATGCGTCCCCAAGGCTAGAAACTAAAACATACCGAAATGAGTTCAGGGTGAAAGTTATGAATTTCAATTTTCAATTGTTATCTAACTACAAATATTAATTCTTGGTAAAAATGCTTAATGTCAGAATGTCTTTAATGAAACTTCTTTTCAAAACAGATTTGTTGTATACTGATCTGTAAAAAAAGTTTCTGTGACATTTCCATTATTCAATGTCAATTTTTGTCAGCAAACAATATCTTGTTTCAATTTCAGAACACATTTTTTCATTTTATTTATTAATGGTACAAAGTCTTTGGCTTTAGTGGCAAAACAGCCAAGGAACAGCATGACGGAACAGTTGGAGTTTGTAAGGGCAGATATTAGTGTTGTGTATGTGTCAGATTTAGCCTGGGGAAAAACAGAATAATTCTATTCAATAACTTAATAATAAATTCAATAACTTGATGTGTCTGTGCCTTTTTTACCTATGTATAAAAATAAAAATAATACAACTTTTGTTGAAAAACTAGTTACTAAATTATTTTCAAAAGTGACAAGCCTTTTAAAAAAAATTAATACCATGACTGTAATTTCACTTAAATTATTAAACTTGGCTTCTATTTTTCCACTTAAAATTTTTCCATTGAGAGCAATATATTGTTTTTTGATATTTTATTGTTGAATTTGAGGTCTTCTAGTAACTTTACTTGCCTGATCGGGCAACCAGGACAAAACTTCTGCTTGCCTGTGAATAAATTTTGCTTGCCCCAGGCAAACGTTAAGTTACAACACTGCTTTGTGCAATCTAACCTTTCAAGAATACAAATTCTATTTACAGCAATTTTTATGTTCTAATGAATGACAACTTATGTGACAAACCTTACTATGTACAGCCATACAACTAGCACAATCAGCCTTCAAGATTTCATTTACAGCATTGGCAACTCTTTCATACTTGAGCTTCGGTTCTAATTCTTCTTCTTCAGATTCCTCACTTTCTTCTTCCTCGCCACATTCTTCCTCCTCGTTATCACAATCTACCTCCTTGTAAAACAAACATCTAAATTAAGTTTTGCTTGGAAGTAACTTCCATCTCCTGTTTGAGCCTTTGAAAATTTATGTGATGCTCTCTTTAACCCATGAAGGCTTGCTGTTTTAAAATCCTTGGTGAGTGAAAAAAAGCACACCTAAGATAACTGAGGTGAGTGATTTTTCCCTTAGTATTAGAGTCCAATATTTGGCCAAAACAATGCTGTCCTCACACCATCTAAACTGAACAATTTTCTTTTTAAACCCGACAAAAATAAAAGCTTTCCTTAAATTTTGCTTGGAGATGAACAATAAAGTTCTTGAGCAGCCACTAGCAAAGGCCGTATGATATCTCAAACAGATGTGGCAAACATGATCATGATTGTTGTTTGAAGTTCCTAACAAAGCTGCTTTGTATGGGAAATTTTTCAATTCTCAAAAGATGAATCGGAAATGGAACATTTGCTTTTTATTCTTTGACGAGGTGAGCAATTTTTCATGAGCAGAGATCTATTCATCGCTCTTCTTAGATCGATTCTAAAAAAACTGGAAATGTTTTTAGATGAAACTTTACTGAATCTTCTAAAATCGTTGGGCAACAAAAAAACTGACCTCTGCAACCAGTGGGCCAGGACTGTGAGAGAGGACAAAATGCACAGTGGTCAGTAATCTTGGATAAATGTACTGGGATCTCCTCAAAATACAGACAATCAGTATTGTTTTTCAATGCCTTGTCTTTTTGTTTTAATTTCTCATCATTTCAAACCACTCACAGAAATAAGAACAAATTAAGAACAAATTGAGGCTGAAGCAGCCAAATATTAAGAACAATGAGCCTCGGCAAAATGCACTGGTTCTTATAAAAAAAAAAGCATGTACATGACTAAAAACTTTTCTCTTCTGATGTGCTTTGCCTCTGATGAAGTACAATTAACATTTCCTCTACTCTAACTGGAAAAACTGAGGGCAAAATTTCCCTATTGGTGGGTTTCATAGGGTTCCAGTTCAGCGCACATGGTGGTCAGTTATACAAAAGAATCTAGTTTGAATCTCATTATTAATTTTGACCTCCATCTGCCATTGGGTTATATGACTTATATCCCCATGTGACTTAGTGAAACCCAAGAATTGGGCCGTACTTGCAGACAGTTTATGCATAAACATCTCACCTATACTGTAGTTTCTATATATAGGTAATACTAATCCGTAACCAAAAGGACCCAGTACACCCAAGTACGGAAATTATCCCAAAATGAGTCTTGATGTGACAAAAACAACGAACGAGAAAAGCTAAATGATATGTCATATGAGTACTGCTGGAATATTTTGGTTGTTAGCTATAATAGAATGTTCAATGATCTCAAAATCTAACAAAACAAGTAACTTATGCAACCAATATATTTCGATCAATTCCTAAAAGTAAATGATAAAAGAGATATACCTTAAAAGGCTCGTGTGCAAACTAGAAACCTACACTACAGTACTGCAGAACCTTTGTTGAGTTACGTACTGTAGAAATGCAAGTGCCAATGTCCATCCATTACTTACCTTCTGCTTTTCAACATCCATTGCACCTTGAATCTTAAAAATGAACAAAAAGGATTCCTGAAGAGAGAAGAATAAATGAAATTCCAAAGTAATGGATAAATTCAACATACCTCACTCCGATCCGCCATCTTGAATGCGCGTGCGCGGAGGGTACCCAGACGCTAACTAACTAGCGTTAACTGGGCTACCTGTGCATTTCAAGCATGTTTTTATTCGGGCTACCCCGCCGAGTCTAGATTTACCTTTTCTGCCACACTATTTACGCTGCATAAATTATGAGCAGCGCATACCGTATTTTCTCATGTATAAGTCAACCCTTTATGACCAAATTTTTATTCAAAAAATTGCACCTTGACAGTACGGAGAATCATGCCTAATTCCAAGACTGCAAATGATGAATACCGTGAACAAAATGCCGCCTCACGTAGGATCTAAGAAGATCAACCAGCCACAAAATGT
>JAOBBB020338296.1:0-10394 GCA_025331005.2 Zoanthus gigantus | reverse complement strand
ACGATCACTCAACACAATGTACTGTAACTCCTGGGTTCAAACCATTAACTACAGTCCTTCTCAGGACTACTTTAACCTGGACGATCACTCGACACAATTTAACTACTCTTTTTATCATTCATGTTATTATGTGATGTTTTAAAGAAAAAAAAATGAACTTTTGGATTGATTTCTGATGATATTGCAATAATTTTTTGAACCAATAAGAAATTCTAAATTTTAAACGAGCAACTACATTCAACTTACGTGATGATCAAACTCGCTTTCCACTAGGAAATTTGTGGTTAGAGCTTGAGACAATTCCTGAATGGCAGTCAGTTTTACACTATAAGAAACAACAAAAATAAACAATTTTCAGAACAACTGTAGCGTCATTTGACTCCACAAAGAGTTTTCCAATTCTAATAGAAAAACTAAGCCAAACTAACATTTAATTTATCAAAATCGGAACAGGAGTCAAGTGATGAGCAAGTTTGTCTGAGTTAAGGGTTTTGTTTTGTTTTTACATCTAAAGCACAATGGACAAGCGAGGAATTTTAAATCGATACCAAAGTGATACCGCTAGCCAATCAGGGCCATCTATTCCTGGGCAGAGCGCGAAGGGGTTGCAGAGACACTCACAACAATCAAAAAGTTAGTAGCTTCCGCTCAGAGTGCAAGGTCCGTCACCACCCTTCATTAAACTGTTTGAGGTTGTCCTGACAATGAGCTAACGTTAGAAAAGTTAGCCCCTCTTAATATTTTTAGAATGCTGATAGAACTTACTTGTTTGCAAGCATTTTTAAGATGGTCCAATCCTTTGGATAGAAGTCTCTTCGAATCATTTCAGTAAACACGACAAATACATTCAACAGAAACTCTCTCAAAGTCTTCTTGGACTTGAATTCTTTCAGATATCTACTGAAATGCTCTTCTTTCATCATTCGTAACATGGCAATAAGAACAGCCAGGTAATGACCCTGCAAGTAATTGATCACAATATAAATGAAGAAATAATAAGATTTCAAATGAATGGTCTTACAAGCAGCTTTAAAAAAACTGGTCTGTTCTTACTTTTCACCAAGAGATTCGCGATTGCCATTCGCGCATTTGACGTGACAAAAGGAAATAAATTCTTCAAGATGGTGCAGAAAATGCTGATGTACGACTAAAATAAATACCATAAAAGGTCACCCTTGAGTATCACAGGGATCCCAAATGAGTATCACAGGATCCCAAATGAGTATCACAGGAATCCCAAACGAGTATCACAGGATCTCAAACGAGTAACACAGGAATCCCAAACGAATATCACAGGAATCCCAAATGAGTATCACAGGAATCCCAAATGAGTATCACAGGAATCCCAAATGAAGATCACAGGAATCCCATACGAGTATCACAGGAATCCCCAACGAGTTTCAAAGGAATCCCAAATGAGTATCACAGGAATCCCAAACGAATAATACAGGAATCACAAATGAGTATCACAGGAATCGCAAATGAGTATCACAGGAATCCCAAATAAGTATCACAGGAATCCCAAACGAATATCACAGGAATCCCAAACGAATATCACAGGAATCCCAAATGAGTATCACAGGAATCCCAAATGAGTATCACAGGAATCTCAAATGAGTATCACAGGAATCCCAAATGAAGATCACAGGAATCCCAAACGAGTATCACAGGAATCCCCAACGAGTATCTAGGAATCCCAAATAGGTATCACAGGAATCCCAAACGAATAATACAGGAATCCCAAATGAGTATCACAGGAATCGCAAATGAGTATCACAGGAATCCCAAATGAGTATCACAGGAATCCCAAATGAGTACCACAGGAATCGCAAATGAGTATCACAGGAATCCCAAACGAATATCACAGGAATCCCAAATGAGTATCACAGGAATCGCAAATTAGTATCACAGGAATCCCAAATGAGTATTACAGGACTCCCAAATGAGTATCACAGGACTCCCAAATGAGTATCACAGGAATCCCAAACGAATATCACAGGAATCCCAAATGAGTATCACAGGAATCCTAAATGAGTTTTACAGGAATCCCAAATGAGCAACACAGAAATCCAAAGATTGTGTGTTGCGTTCTCAAAAACCGAAATTAATATAAGTAATAAAAACAGAAGAGAAGAAACAAAAAGTGAAATTCCGTAATACTCACAGCAAGGGGAGTTGATCGATCCACCGTTAGAACCGTTTTAAAAACAGTTTGAAGAAGCGATTGTGCGATCAGATAAGCGCCGTCTTCTGTCGTACCCTGAAAGTGAATTAAGGTCTCTTAATTCTGTTTTTTAACGTTTCTTATATCTATTCTGTTCCATTGGCACGTTTACTGAGAAACAATTGGTATATCGTCTTTTAGTATATTAAATGCTAAACCAAATGTATGAAAAAACATTTCCTGAGAACGCATTCTGTGAGAGAATGTAAATTACTACGTACTTTTCCCGCCTTTCGGTAAAGCGGGTTGTGTGACAGCATATGGTATTTCAAAGGCAAATGAAAGCTTTGTACTGCTAGCATTAAACTGGGTGGATCTACCGGGGCCAGTTCATTGTCGTATATCCCAAAGCTCACTGGTTGAGCTTGATGTGGAATCTTGGATTTACATTTATTGCAGGCTCAGAGTCCGCGAACTAATCTCAAAGGAGGTAGCTAACGGATTCGTTTAGCACATGCGTACCACGTATTTAACTGAGCCATGAACGGAAAGTTTAGTTTTTTAATCAAGAATATAACGATTACGAATATTAAGACACAACTGTTGGTTTTCATGGAAATACTCCAAAAACGGTAAAGACTGCTATAATGCTTGATGATTTTACTGAAGTTCAGTCGACGACAAGCGCTCACTTCTTGGTTCATCAAGTTCCCAACTTAGGTAGTTAGAGATCTTCTAAGCTGTAACGTTTAAACTACGTAACCTCAAAGGCAGGGGCCACCTAAAAAAAATGGCTACTATTGCGCCACGTTCCAGAGCAGCCAATTCCCCTAAGAATACTCTTCCCAAGTACATAGTTTGTTTTTGGTAATCTCGGTTACAAAGAGTGTTTGTACACTCAGACATAACCAAATTAAATGAACAGAGTGATATTCTTAACTCACCTTTGCCTTGGTCTCCAGTGCAGTTAGGAGTTCTCCGAGAACTTCCCCGCATTTTCGCATTTCTTGCTTGTGAGAGAGATGATAATGAAGATGGGAAACAAGAGCAGGCATCATCACCTTTCTAGAGTCTGCAAAACATGATGTAAAAAAAAATACGTATTTTTGGACGGGTAAATGCAAAGAGGTATTAAATATTTAAGAAATAAAACATGTTTTCCGTGCCTTCATAGCCTCGTGAAAACCGAGGAGAGCATTTGGGAGAATTCGAGAGCAGATCAGTGAAAACCCCGAGACGCAGTCAACGGATTTCGCCTGCTCGAGAATTCACACAAACTTTGCTGAGATTTTCAACAGGTTATGGGGAATGGACAACACGTTTTATTTCTTTTATAAAATTTTTAGTTTCAGTGTTAATAGAGAAAGAAGATATAAGAAGCACGTACAGTCTAACCACATTGCTCACGCCATTTTATCCATATAAAATGATATGGACAGTACACTTGCTTTCGATGGTCAAAAGGTGTGTTTTCATAGCGGTATGAACCACGAAATGACGTAAACGATATGGTTTGCTGTCTTCAAGCTATGAAAATATACAGTTCCATGAAAGAAATAAAACTATAAATATGCACTTCATATATCCTCTTTCTCTTTGTTAAGACGGAAAGTAATAAGTTTAAAAAAGAAACAAAACGTTTTCTCCGTGTATGCCCTCATAAACCTTGGCAAAGTTTGAGAGAATTCTCGGGTTTTCACTGGAATTTTACCTCGAATTGAAGCAAAACCTTACAAAGCTTACAGTCGCGAAAACTGTAAACTGAATAGAGTCATGAAAACATAAAACTATGTACAGCTATCTACAATACAATAGTTTCCTTCTAAAGTGTTAGACTGAGTATTTTCGTTTGCAGTTCTTACAGATTCCGGGAGGGAATTTCATTTTTAAGTTGAGGATTAAGCCAGATCTGACGAATGTAGTTCATATGATTCAATGTTTTGGTATTATAAGCACTTAGTTTTCATGTAAACTATATTAAGCTGCATGGAGACTAATCATACTCTTCTTATAAACTCCGTAGCTAGCAAAAACAGATTCTTATCCAGTAACATAAGGCAATTGTGTATACGCTTGTGGTACAAAGAAGTAAAGTTACATATACATGTATATGGTTGTCAAAATTGAGTTTATTTCTCTATCTGAGCTGTGTTGCAGCCAGAAGCGCCACTAAAGGCACAACCGCCGCCTGGTTAGCCTAGTTGGTAAGGTGCCAGACTATCGTGCGGGAGGCTCGGGTTCGATTCCCGGCCGGACCAACACTCACGGTCTTAAAATAATTGAAGAGAAGGTGCTGCCTTTGTTATAACATCAACAAATGGTTAGACCTTCGCGTCTTCTCTGATAAGGACGTTAAACCGTAGGTCCAGTCTCCCGACCCTCTATCGGGGGAATTAAAAGAACCCACACAAATTTAGGGTAGTGATCTGGATGTAGTGTGGTCTGTCTCTTCTACTGGGAGTATTATTGATATGTAAAATATTTGTGAGCCTCTGTAGCGGACGATCTATATAAGTCTCTTAACTGTCAGCTGTGGATAAATACGCTACATAAAATCAATGCATTTATTTATTTACTTATTTTAATCATCATAAGAGCTTTGACCTTGACCTGTTTCAATTAGACTTTTAGTTTATGCTGCGTGAATAAGGTTTACAACTAACAACTCGTGACTCCATTCATGCGAAGCTTGTCTTCCTTAAAACAGTAACGATATCTTCATTGATAGTTTTTCCTTTGACGAGAAGTAAGGTATTACGCTTTCCAGAATGCAGAGACGTTTTACAAAACGTTACGGTCGTAGTCAAAAATTTAAATATCTTAAATATTTCACGAGTTTACGGTATTGAAATACGTAATCAGGGACCCCGCATTGATTTCAAAAGTGGTGGGGCAACGAGACTTTATCGCGTCCATACTAGGAGGGGGCCCGTTTTTGGGGCGGTATTCCTGTGTTTCATGGCTGCGGCACCGAGTTATAGGGAGGTGTTCAACTGGCGTTAAACCCGTAAAGATTTTCCAAATTATTTTCTTAAAGTGTGCGGGTATCTCTTCGATGAGTAAAATCAAAATTGAGTGAGCTGATTTCTAAGCTAGACCCTTTTAAATTCCTAGAAAATGCACTTTTTATATAACCCAAGAATACGATAAAACGTCGTACATACACACTTACAACATGTTCATGTTAGTTCCTCAGTGTATTCATGCAGCAACTTTTGATAGGCGGAGAAGGAAAAACTATAGGGACCAGCTGAGTGCTTTACATTTTTAAAAGTTTTTAATGCGTGGAATTGCGATCATCTATACTTGGCCAGAAATTTAAAAATGTCTTTGGGCAAAACAGTGGTGGGGCTATAGCCCACACAGCTCCACACGGTTGCGCGGTCTATGCAATCGCTGTTGTAATTCTTTTTTTTTTTCCAAAAGGACGGACGGACGGAATAAAAGGAATCCAAAACGCCACGCGTTGACGCAAACCATTTGAAAATTGAACTTTGTGTGCGTGAATTTAAAGTCACATAAAATAAAATTTCAGCCACTACAGTGTAGGTGGATTATTAATGTATTCTTATTTGTTTATATTCATTTACCGATTTAGGAACAAAATACCAGAATAAAGAACATAGAAGAGCATTAACAACTAACGTTGTTGTTAAATAACCCGCTGTACTGTCGCACTTTGTATTAAACTTGTCATACTTTCTACTGAATAAAAAAGCTATCGCACGACAGCTTTTTATTACAAAGTGCGACAGTACAACCCCGACACAAAACCAAACTAATAAATTCGTGGATGGCATAGTTTTTCAACTAATTCATCAACAATAAAGCTAATTCAACCTGTGCTTTTACCACAAGATTGAAAACCGTCAGACCTGATTACATCAAAGCATCCTACCTAATGTGACATGTACGTCTGAAGCGTTGAGACTGCCATCATACTGGAAGCAGTGGGCAGCAGTGAGCACCCACTGCCGATCAATCAACGCACCGCCACATCTAAAGAAGCCCCGTATAAAGATTGCTGCAAGCCAGGGCCAGGCTCCCTGCTTCGCCACCACTCCTCCCACAATCCTGTGCACCTTTCTGTTACGCAACTGCGTGTCTCCCGCAACACCACAATCACTGTAGTCTGAAAAAAAAGAAAAGTCGTTCACTACAAGCACGTTTTGCAGGTTTTAGTTTTAAAACCTCTTCAATTTGGACAGCCAAGACATGCACAGCCGAGGGAACACAATATCTGGTTTGGGAATATTCAACACAAAGTGGCAGTTTGGGTTTCAGATACGTGCTCTTTTGTTTTAAGCCTGTTCTAAAGAGAATCGAAAGCTCCGAAATGTTTTCTTGTCTGGTAATGTAGTTAGCTCTCGGCCTAGTTTTGCCGCTTGGGTTTCCCTTATGTCTATAAGCAACGTTATGTTAATAATAATAATACATTTAATATAATAATAATAATAATAATTATTATTATTATTAACGTTATGTTGCAACTTATGATTCTTACACAATAGTATACTGAACAATAAAGATATAGCATTGTTCTTTCCTTTATCTTTCAAGTTTGTTCGAAAGAAGATTTTCAGTGTTGTGGATAAAGTACGTTGTACATTCCATTAAGAATTCCAATTAAGAGTGGAAGGGATCACTGAAAACAAACCCATTCGATGGCCAGTGCGTGATTTGAACCTGCCTTTTATTCCAGCGCTGCTTACCATTAAGCGACGCTGCATCATTTTTTAAATTGCCGGTTTTCACCTGACGTCATAGCGGCCATGTTGGTGTACTCTTAACAAAAGAATTTTGATTATTTCTTTTGTTTGGAACACGAACATGGCCGCTATGTCTATTGTCTTTTCTGTCTCTTGCGACTGGGTGAAAACCAAGAATAAACTCTAAATAAACAATCCCCCCATTTCTCGATGACCACCATTATTGACTCATAATTACCATCGTTATCACAGTCAGCATTGCCATCGTCATTAACATCAATACAATCATCAATAACATTATTATCTGGCGTTGCTACTAACATCAACATAATCACTACACTATTTACACTCAACATTAACATCACTATCAATACCGTTACAATCATTAACTTTATTACCATTGTCATCACTATCATTATGATTAATAAAAGTGGCTAAATGAGAAGATAAAAATCGTATCCCCAAGCGGCCACATAATGTTCTCTTTACTTTATAGATATTGATGAAATTTCCACATTTTGTGAGTGAAATTTCAAAAGGAGAATCGGCCGCGCATCTGAGCGCGAAGCTCTCTTGTAATTGGCAAAGCATGTTAGTAACGACGACAACCCTAATCATCCTCACACGTGAAAGATAAAAATAGTATCTTCACTGCGCGCTGGAAAAATCCTGGTATTTCATCAGTGTCTATATAATAAAACATATAACAATCCTAAGAATTTACAAAATGGAAATCTCCTTTGTTAAAGATGAAAAACTCATTTTTTTGTTTCGCTTTGTAGATTTTTCGATGGCAAGAGACTTGCCGAAACATGATTAGTTTTAAAACTGTTATAATTCTTTTGAGTTTTGGAACAAAATTCTTAACTTGAAGCTTATTCTAGTTTTCAAATGTGTTTGTTAATTTATATTCACGCTTTACAGGAGAACGATACAAAAATAGCAGCGATCGCGAAATTGATGGAAGAAGATTTCTTCTTCCCGAGATAAAAGGTGGTAAGTGTGATTGTCACGAGATGCTCTTGAGCCACAAGACAGTGCAAAGCATAAAGTGTCAGTCAGCACGAATTAAGGACCTCATTCGAGAATACGAAGAATTCTACGAGAAATGGCTTGAAAAAATAAGATCTCTGGACAATGAAGTCAACGGTCATGTGACCACAACTAAACCCCAGCCACAAATGGTGTAGCATGGAGTCTAAAACAGACGATTTATTTTAACTCAAGAATATTTCATTTATTCCCCTGAAAAATGCCGAAGATGAACCTTGAATTTTTTTAGTCACGATAAGTCATAGTAAATTTGATAAACTCAAACCAGTTCAATAGAATGCATTAGCATTCACAAAGAAACTAATAACAAGACTATGCTTGGTTCACAATGAATCAAACGGGAGCCTCCATTTCTGCAGATTCCTATTTTCAAATGGATCTTTATGTTTTGCAACGCAGCTTGAGGTGCAAAATCAACGGAAGACAAATGTGTTTAATTAGACCACGGATCAAATATCATATTTATGCAAAGTGAAGAAGAAGAAGAACTTATTAAGACTTTGCAGGGAGAGATACCGAAGCAAATTAAAGAAACACAAACTCAGAAGGTTATACAAATGTGCTAAACTTACGAGGTTAGCCAACAATATATACAAAAAAAAAAACTTATAGACTTAAAAATTACCTAGGCATCTGCTCTCTGTATTTTGTGGACGTTCACCGCGATTCTATCAAGGTGAACAACATGTTTGAAAAAGAAAGAAACTTTTAACTAAATGTGTTTTTCGTTGAAAGTTTTGTCTTTAATAGCAATTAATGGGGAAAAAAAATTTATACAAACATACATATATAAATCGCCTTTTCACTCACTCACGGAGCAATGGCCAATGGCTGTAAATCTCTAGATAGTGGGCCCTTCTCGCTAGCTCTACTCAATTGTAGCCCTCCTTGTTCATCAACACTTCGCGGCCAGATGTTTCTTGGCCTGTGACTCCGGCGCTTTCCAGCAGGATTCCATATGAAAACCTTCTTGATGAGACGTTGTTTAGGATTTCTCAGTGTATGGATATCCTGGTCGGTACATATTAAAGCGAACTGCCTCGGCTGTCCAACAATATTAGTCTCAATTATTGACTTGTGTCTACATCAGCAGCTCAAATTTGATAATTCCCTCTATATAATTAATACTAAGTGATTTGTTTTGATCATTACATTTTCCTGCGGGCCACCATCTTGAAATGTGACTTGGTTGCGATGCAGTGTCAGACCCCCATTCGTTCACTGCTATTCTTTCTATCAAGAGTAGAAACTGGCACTATAGCGCAACTACGTCACATTTCAAGATGGCGGCCTGCTGGAAATTTAATATCAAAACAAATTGCTTAGCGTGAACTATATACACAGAGAATTATAAAATTTGAGCTGCAGATGTAGACACAAGTTGAGGAAAACTCTTATTTGAGATTAATATCACTGGACAGCCGAAATCCCCTTTAAGGAATTATTCAAACTTAACCATTGGTCCCTTGTATTGCTTGTATTTCTTGCTAGCGATTTCTTAGTTTTATTATAATCTCCTTTATGCTTCTTTCGCGGCAGCCTTCCGTGCATGTTTAGAAATGTTTTTAATATAACGATTAGCGCTAACCCAGGGTTAAATTTTTAACCTATGTTCCTGTTTCCAACCTTGCAAAGACGGATTTGATCAGTAAATTTGTGATAAACTAGATTTTTCCAAGGAAAATCTGAACTGTATGTCATAATAACCGAAAACATGGGTGCTACTTTGGATGGAAGAATGTGAGAAGTGACGGGCAAGAAATATATAAATAAGGTTGGAAGGAGGGGGAGAAGAAAGACCCATTTTTACCCTTTTCCCTCCACCTTACCCACCCCAGTAACGTTTTTAACCTCTTCCCAGTCTTTTCGCTCGGATTTTATATATATTTTTTTGCCTTCTCACAAGACGTCCAGCTACGCAGGCTAACATCAAGTATCAATAGCACGTGTGTACTAGTAGCTATAGCTTGAAGCCAACAAAACGACCACAAAGGCCTGGTTGGTAGCGGACATATGAACAGTTATCTTGGCCTATTTTGGCGTTATCTGCATGGCATAGCTAACAGACCTAGAGCCCATAGAATACCTTTAAATCTCGAAAACAAGCCCTTCTCAAAAAGTTTGCAAGAATAACCTCGAAGAGAAGTCCATCTCGAAAAGAATTTCGAGATGGCATGGGTTTCTTTTCGAGACACTAGGTATTAGCCGAAAAAAAAAAACAGACAAAAAAACAGAAACGGACAATGGTTTCCGGTTTTCATCACTTAACATCAGCGGCAGGTGCCAAATGGCACACAAATTTATGACAGCAACTTTAACCGATTTGCTTGCAGCTAGTTAGTGTTAACTGTCCTGGCATGGGTTTCTTTTCGAGACACTAGGTATTAGCCGAAAAAAAAAACAGACAAAAAAACAGAAACGGACAATGGTTTCCGGTTTTCATCACTTAACATCAGCGGCAGGTGCCA
>JAOBBB020338203.1:0-10395 GCA_025331005.2 Zoanthus gigantus | reverse complement strand
ACTTACGTTACAAGTATGTATTTGAAACTTTTAACTTACAAAAAAAAAAAAAAGAAAGAATAAGAAAAAAATTGAAATAAAAAAGGACAGTACGGATCTCGAACTTGTTCCGTAACGAAAGTCAAAAGTTCTACCATCAAGCCATGCTCGAATGTATACGATGAATTGGTAAATTAACGTATTGAACAGTCTAATGTTTAAACCATATATTGTTTCCAAATATTTTAATATTAAATTGTATTACAAAAACAAAAAAAATGCATATAGGCAATTTTAAGTTTAAAAAAAGAAAAAAAAATTAATATATAAAAAAAGCCCAGTTGCATGCAAGATGGCAGAAGAAATAATTCATATAATGTGGAACAAAAGTCCTTCTGGGCATTCCCGAGAATTTGTTTACATTTCGGATGTGGCTCATGAAACACATCTCAAACTATAACATTCCCAAGCTAAGTGAGCACAAAACTCAAGTCCACCATGGCCAGCCTGCAAAGAATGCATAACCATAATTTTCTATTTGCTTTTCTTCCCACAATCCAGTCAGTTTCCATTATCACATTACATATCCGACAGAACGCACCTCCTAATCTTTGACTACTACTAGTTTATAATTTAATTTAGAACTTCACTAATACATATCTTTTTGGGGGAACCTGAGCCGGTTTGGTGGGTACGTCATGTTGATACAAAAGATTAGTGAATCTCATTCTTCGCCTTGCGAGCAGCTCATCTTACAGGGCTAAAAAGGCCCCTTCAGCACTTTAGCAGTTTAAATATGTGTGTAACTAGATTATAAAACATTTGCTATGTAATCGCGTTCCTAGATGTCCTCGCGTGCTTCACGATAGAAAGACATCTGGACATTCATTAACTGCGCATGCGCGTAACTTTAGGAGAGAAAATGGTGGCAGACCTGAAAGTCAGCAAGGAAGCTGACTGTCACATTAATTTTTGTAATCAAGGCTCAAAAACCACGCACTATTGCAGCAACAAGGGCCTGGGAACTAGCAGTTTGTAGCAGCCAATCAGAAATCGTATCGAAATGGATTTTTCCAGATGTGTGTCTTGCCCGCGTAATAAGTGAAGAAAACCATCTGGGAACTAGATTAATTTGCTATGTACTTATTACTTTGTCTTTCAAATGGAGTAAAAATTTGACCATCGAATTTTGGACTTAAAGTGATCTTACGTAACAGATATCAGTTATTTTTCTGAGGAATTTCTTAGATTCAATTTAGTCCTGTGGACAAAATTATAATCTGATAAAAATTGTTTGTCACGAGTTCATGAACTCATGAATAGCTTTTTAATGAACCGTACTGGGTATCCGGCCTTTCTGAAATTGCTTCTGATTTAGACTACACGTTTTAATATTTTTTCATTCTTTAGGCTAAGAATCTCCTTTTTTTATATTTATTAGAACTTTTAAAAGAAGTACAGAATAACTAGATGTTTACTATCTACGGTTGATAGTAGTGGCCAAAGCTAATGTTTTCTTGGTTGTTTTTAGATGTTGTTTACTAATCGAAAACATGTGCATGAAGGAATTGTTTTATGTTTTAACTGTAGATGAAAGAAGTAATGACCTCTAACCACTAATTGCAACCCCAGGTTTAATGAGAACCAGCAATTCGATAATTTTATCATTGCATTTATTACTTGCTTCAGGTTTTAAAACCGATTCACTATCATTTATAACCTTTAGGTAATTCATTTTCCAGTTCCGTTTACAGCTCAACAGCATGCTGTACAATGTTAACCTACAAAATAAAATCGAAAAGCTGTTTAGGAAACCGTTTTATGTTATTGAGGCACTTTGCTTACAAAGGCGCGGACCATTAGATGAGGACAGGGGGCGTTGGAAGATTTAGAAAATAAAACTTCCTGCAGCCCTATAAAAAATATCATAGTAGCAATCCCACAAAGAGACCGCTAAATTGGAAAAAAAGATCTAATGATACACTCTTAAGGAAAAATATTTTGATTGCATGTTGGCCTGCGCGAAAAAAAAATATTGAATAAATCTTTTCACCCCTCAAAAATCAAATGGTCCGCCCCTAAGTGCCTAGAAAACAGATACAGAAGCCGCTTTAGCATCGTGTACAAAAGCAAGTACAAAAGCGTGTACAAAAGTGTGTACAAAAGCCGGTAAAAAAGCAGGTACAAATACAGGTACAAAAACGTCTACACAAACGGGTGCAAATTGATATCTGAACAGATAAAACTAGAATGCTGCTGAAAATAAATAGCAAAACAGCTACTGTTCATAAGCAGGATACCTAAACTGTGCAATTCCACAGTTGGTTTCGGCCCCATTAAATACGTGTACATGTTTTGTGCAAAAGTTTAAAAAACGGGCACAAAACTCTGTACATAAGCATGTACAAAAGCGTGTTTAAAAGTGCGTACAAAAGCGTGCCTAAAAGTGCGTAAAAATGCGTGTCTAAAAGTGCGTACAAAAGGGTGTAAAAATCCGATCAATATATATATTGCGAGAATTGTGTTCAGAATACAATATGTTTCATCGCACTTTCCTCAACTAGAACAAAAAATACATAGAAAAACAAATAATAAGATTTGATAAACATTTCTATAAACTCTAAATAATTGAATCAAAAGCTATGATATACCTAGGTATTTAATTCGAAGTTTTTTGGCAAAGAACTTGAGATTCCTTAGACCACATTTTGACCAAAAAAATAAATGATAATAATAATAATAATAATAATAATAATAATAATAATAATAATAAACATGTAAATTAATTTTCTATCACATTATTTTATTACTTAATGGTTGGAGAAGGGAAAAAATACCAGTCCATGAAAACATTAATTACTTTTCAATGTATAGAGGATATTACACGGTGGTGCGAACATATGAAGTTTATCTTCGAGTTGAGTCAAATCTTTTTTCCACGAGAAGATAAACTTCATATGTTCAAGCAAACGTGTTATTTTCTTTATATTACATAAGTATGAGTGTTTCAAAAATTACATTCATTTTACAGTGTCCCAAACATAGGAATGACGTCGTGATATCTTCACTAGTGAGGATATGAAAAATATGTCACTCGTACCCCGGATGTAGTTTCATATGAAATGTACGAGTGGCGTATTTTACAGTAAAACACTCGTATCTATGTAATAATATCATTTTAGATCTGGTTTGTAGATATGACATTTATATGAACCCTGAATTATCACAAGAGTTTGGCAAGGAACAGGTTGTTTATCGAGGAAGCCAAGACCAAGCTGTTAGATTTTGTAAATGTATAAGTAAGAAGATAAAAAAGAAATGGTTATAAAAATAAGATGCAGAACATTGTATTGAATGCTAATACATTCTCTATTACATCACTTCAATACCGAATATGGTTAGAGGAGGGGCTTTAAGGAGGTCGCAAATTGGCTAATGTACCTTTTAAATTGCATCACTGTTACATTTGGCATCTATGAATGTATATGTAACGATCTTTGCAAACAAACCTTTATACTGCGCAGCCGTAGATACGCACTTTCATACAGAAGTGAGTTGAGGTCCAAGAGCGAGGTCGAACCATTATCTGTCGTGCCTCGATGGGAAATTTTAACCAGTGGAGCTCCAGAGTAAATCGATCTGTGTTACCTGTAAATAACTGTACGGACACAGTAATTAAAACATATTTATAATACTTGTGCTCTGAATTCTTCCATATATTTTAGAGCGGCATAGTGGCGAAAAAATTTGTAAACTAGAGAACATACGTCTATAGCCATGGATGTATACCTTAGAAACGCCATTTTCCTCATATGGAATAAAATCCTTTCCTTCAGTGAACCCAATAGTGTAAAGTGTTACCCAGCTGTCCTTGCGCACCCCTTGAGTTCCAATACCTACACAACCGACCGTCCAACAAGATTTTAAAATAAAAGTTGTCAGTAGAAAAAATTAATCGATTTTTTAATACTCGTTTTAATATAAATAACAACCATATAAGCAAAGCCATAATTTTTTTACAAATGTCACAATGTTACTAACCTGATTACAGAAACTACTTTAGATATTTGAATTTATGTTTATTTTTTAATTATCTTATGTTTTTAATCATCCGAACCACCAACTTTTAGGTTTTAATGAACATCAGCACCAACAACTCCAAAAACAGTATCAACGTCAACGAGCTTTTGAAGTAAGAATTCGTTAATTCGAAACATGATTACGACAACAGACATGCAGGCAAAGTTCCGTATGATCTCGTAGTTGTTTTGAAGTACTGAAAAAATGTGAGAACAAGTTTGATTGTCTTATTAATGAGATGCTACTCATTAAACAATTAAGACCATGTTCAAATGTACAATCAGTCTCAATTCGAGCTAAGGTCTTTGTTTAAAGTATCAGTAATTTTTGTTTCTAGTTTCTGAGTTACTCTTACAATTGCATACATAATTATTTTTTCCTTGACAATGGTGCCAAGATGTCACCGAAATGTAAGACTATCAAGTCTATTTTTCATTTGTAAAAACATTTTAATCAGGTAATACTTGCTTTAAAATTAGCGTTCTTTTTTATCTTAACAAAAAATTGATTTATATTATCACTGCTGTAGGTTTTTTCTTAAGACAATCTACATGGTACTAGGAATCTCATCTCATTTACAACAGCCATTGAAGCCAATACCTATGATTCGTTTAATTTTGCCACTAAAGGCAATCTTCAACCAGTGTTCATCACTCTCAGACGAGCACCAGGCCATCTCGGTCACTTCACCACTGCTTGCTGTGGCTTGATACGATAGCTCTCCAGAGCAAGCTAAATAGAATATCCAAGACTCAAAAAAAAATTTTTTTTTTCACTAACGAAGACATTCTACAGTTAACGGAAGAATTTGACAGAACTTTAAGAGCTACCTTTTGAATTTATTTCTTATTTTTGTATCATTTATTTAGGCAGAAATTGACCGAGATTTTGAATGATTATTTACTGGATGTGAATTTCAAACGCTTTTCCATGACTTTTCAGGCCTAGTTTTCTTTTTCATTTTTTTTTTAACCAGTCTGTCAGTTTTTCAAACTAGTATATTTTTCTCAAAATAACTAGTAATGCCTAGAAAAATTGGCAGGCTGGTAACCGTTTCTTGGGTGGTCAAGTGGGGTTGAAGTAGGAATACAAATCCAGACAGACCCAAATGTCAGTAGTTCGATTCTTGGTGTGAACCAACGAAAGAAAAGAAAAAAAAAACTGTGCAGTCTAATGTAAGATAAGATAACAGAGAACAGGGGGGGCATAGAGTTGTAGGTAGGGGAGGTAAGTAGAGTTTGCTACGTATATACGTGGGTGAGAGATTGCGTGGAATATGAGGAAGTAATTTTTTTGCTACACCCCGAAAAGATAAAGCCTTTTTACAAAGCGCTGATACAAAAATTAACTGGTTTGAAAAAATTTAACTAGTTTTAAAAAATCTAAACCAATGAAAAAATTGAAACACAATATATATATACCTGGCATTTCTTGGAGTCTGAACACAGCATTGTGGGAAGGTTTGCCGAGACCAAACCAGCAACCTTCGGCACTAAATCCATCTCGTGCATAGGTTTTTTCAGCATCCGGTCCACTCCAGCATTCTCCGTAAAACTGTATGGCAAAATATTTGTACCTGTCGAAGATAATGCACATTGCTACCACATGGAGAACAGGTAAACGTTTTTTTTTCTGAAAGGCGTTCTTCGTCACCTTAGAAAAAGACTTATCTTAGAAATTTAATCAAAAGGTCTACAACAAATTCAAAACTCCATAAATCTGCCACTCCGAACCAGTATCAATTTACATAAAGTGACTTCAAAAACAATATATCGTGCATCTGATCCGACTCCCAGTTAACGCCGCCAGTAAACAAATGATTTTCTCAATCGATAAAAGAGATAAAAAAAACTCCCACTAACAGTTCCACTTCTCCAACACGTCGCGAAAAACGAGTGCATTGAGAATAACAAAATAATTGGTGATGGGATGATGAGACAGTGTTGATTCAGCTCCTATGGCGCAGCTAGGAACACAATGAATGGTTTTAATAAAAGAAAAACACTTGAGACTTTTCATAAAAAAAATTAATGTTAGTTTAATTTAGTGACACAATACCTGGCTTTCTTTGCAATGTCTGCGCATGCCTGAACTGTTTTTTCTGGTTTGTACCAGTCAACCGTCTCCCTAAGATTATCTAACATTAAAGGGAGTGGCCTGGGATGTTCTTGAAAGTCTTTATAGCAACCAACATATACATATGTTGCTGGGCCATCTGCAGAACAAAAATCAATTGCAATTGTCTCCATTGGGAAATTATTTGTAGAAGAAGTTGTAAGTTTTCAAAATACTTATGAGACTGAGTTTAATTTGTACCGCGATGTAAAAACCAACTATATTCGACGTCAAGTACAATTATTAAACAAAAGAATAATAAATGATTGGCCGATGTACTACATAAAAAATTATCTTGTCAGTGAACCAATATGAACAGGAGCTCGAAAAAGCCAGCATCTGCAACCGCAGACAGCTGTATCGTCGTTTTGGGATTCGTCAGTTCGGTGTTGAGCGCATATTATAAATAATAAACCGCCAGCAAGAAGTGCCAGTTTTCTATTCATGTTCAGAAGCTATAACTTAATTCCGACCTATTTCGGCTGTGACGTCAAGTCACGTGATATTGTGATCATGAGGATAAGCAAGACAACCATTTTCATGTATACACATCAAAAATGGCGTCAACGCGTACATTTCTTAATGGTTATTTTTCTGGTTTCAAGCGGAAAAATACCAATAAACATTAAATTGGGAAGATAAAGGTATTAATGGACAAAATTTACATGGAATCCATAAAAATGAGATGGAAGATGATGTTTAATCTTGACCTGACTCCACGCACAGTTATGCGGTTGTTAATGAGTTGTTTCACCAAATGTAGTTGACTCCCCAAGTTTCGTTGTAAGAAGAGGAAGTTTAAAATAGTTTCAAGAGTCTTTTCGAAAAATAAGCTAAAATACCTCACAATAAAAAAAACTGAACTGGGTTTGCCTTATGTACAATTACAATCCTTAAGGTCAAGATGAAAATGAAAGATCATAAAAGAATATGAACTGTAAACGAAAGATTTTAATAACACTCCTTAATTTTTAATTGACTTATTCTTTTCCCAATTATTTTTTTAATGGTCCCAAGCGTTCCTTGTCGGTTTATTCACAGAATTTTCATATCATAGATTAGTTTTTGTAACATATGGAAAAACAAACGTCGAATACTTACACGTCGTTGTGGGGACAGCAGTTGGCGGTAAAGTTGGGGTAGGTTTTTCTGTAATAACCACGTGACCTCCACCAGACTGACCTACAAAAGTGAAACAAAAGTTTCACGGCTGGGCGAACACATCAAAGTTTGTCTTAATAGAATGAATGAGAGCAACTAGTGTTCCTTTTTAATTTTCTAAACTGATATAATCTTTTTAAATGCACACGACAGCTTACAATCCTTTCTCTTTTCAATGGTGGCGTTCAATTGGCAAGAAATCTTGACATCGCCGCAGTTGTCGTATCGTACAATCTTTGTAAATCCGTCGGAAATATTTTGAACGCGTGCCTCAAAAATACAATTTGTTTCTGCATCGTAGCTTTCTCTAAACCATTCTGTCCATCGACATTTCACCTGGCTGCAGTTACCTTTGGAGCAAACATAACTCGATCAGTTGGAAATCAATTTTATACTTTATAGGATAAAAGATTAATTTGCCAATGAAAACAAAAGTCTAATACAAAGATACAAGTTAAATCAACAAACAAAAAGACACTGAGTTCGCGTTAAATAATAAAGCGAGTGGAACACATTGAAATGTTATTACATGAGCGTTTAATGTCTTTTATGTACTTAGTTATATCATCTCTGCGTTAACCAAAATGTGTTTGCTAACTATGCCGTGCTACCATAACGTAGTTGAGGTAGATAGCCAATAAACCATATTGTTATCATATAGCTAGTGCGTTTTCGACTCGCAGGCGCGCTCTTATTGAGGTCAGGTGGATGAGTTCAAATCAAATGTTATCCGGCTGGTCAACATCTCGAAAATTGTTGACCAGCCGGTGAACATTGCTGTCGCGCTGTCACGTTTGACAGCGGGAAAAATAGGCGGGGAAATTGGTAGCCGCAAGTACTAAAAGTTCGGTTTTGCAATTTTGATTACTGTTTTCTTTCAAAAACTAAAATGGAACTCCTAAAGAAACGTTCTACTCATCTTACAGATCAAAGATGAAATTGTGGAACTCCTTTCCTTGTAAAAAAAGACTCCAAAACACTCAACACACCAAAAGGACTGCTGTACGTTTGTATCTACACTATAATTCTTGTAATATATTTATTTTGTTTTAATAATTGTGGTTTATTTTGTTTATGCTATATGACAAAACACTTAATGACTGCTCCCTCGGGAAACATCTGTTTTGTTTCCCTCAAATCTCGATGATTCCCGAGACTTCATCTCAGGAAAGAACAAGATTCTGGGGAAACAAAACAGATGTTTCCCCCGTGAGCAGTCATTACGTGTATAATGTTTTACAACTACAAAAACGCTTTCCAAGTCTGTAGAAGTGGTTCAGGCTCACTTATAAAAGATTTAAGGTATAATACCCGCTACAAACATATCCAAAATGCCAGTTTGCTTGTGCTATATTAGTTGACCAACGTGGCCTTAGTGTTCATTGTAGTGCCTGTAAGTACTTAGTACTATTGCACACATGTGCTATCTATACTTGCGATACAAGGCTTATATTATTTGACCAACGTGGCCTTAGTGCCCATTTCAGTGGCTGCAAGTACTTAGTACTAGCACTCAAGTGCTATCTATACTTGTGAGACAAGTTTTACCGGAGCCCATTACCAGGAGCGTGATTCTCCCATACTGGGTCTGGCCATCAGCACAGTCGCAAAAGTGTCTATTTTTAGATTTCCTTTTTTGGCGAAATAAACAGAGGGTGTCGTATCTGACCAATCACAATGTGACATTTTATTACGTCACTCCTGGAGATCTCTTAGCATTCTTTCTTATTCACTGAAAAATGGCGGACGAAAGTGAGTACCAGAAGTCGACAAGTGTTTCGGGAATTTTTAGCTCTAAAAAACCCGTTGATTCGAACGGTAAGTTCATTTCTTGTAGTCACATTGACTGCAAAATAACAAATTACCGATGATTGCAAAACTTAAAGTTAAAAAATTATCATATTAATATTGGTTGCGTCGGATCTTTCCATGCACTGCTTTTATAAAAAGTCGATGCTTTTTAATCAAGTTCATATGATCAATGACCAATGCAATAAATTGTTATGGACAAAATGAAAACTTTCCTTCAAATACTTTTTTAATCCACTAGGGTAAAACAGTGAATGTATACTTAAATATTTTTCTTGACAAATGCTTTGTAGATTCTATTCTCTGATTGGCTGAATTGTTGTCCGTTTAATAAAGAATGCCAGGTTTCTAAGAATCGCCTTAAATGTTTGAGTGTAACGGGGGTTTTGTTGAATTATCTCTGGTAGTTCCAACTCTAGACCTGACTGCAGTTTCAATTGGTAGAGTAGCTGGTTTCCCAAACTACAATACCGAATATTCACTACAGTTGGTCAGAGCAAGGACCGCACGTATGTTACTTCTAGCAAGGCTAGTAACAAAGAGAGCGAAACTATATTGCGTTTTAACTTATTTAGTTGCAAACAAAGATCCACATGTTTACGACAAAAGAGATACGTTATATGGAGCTGTAAAACAATAAACGTTGATTAGCTATAGCAATCTAAACCAACGCGCGAGTTGAAGAGACCGTATCGAAACGTTCAAGGTTAGTTGGAATTTTACTTTGTGACACGACACATCTTTTTCTAGATTTCCACACAGTTTGGATGGATATCGCGAGCTGTAGTTTCCGCGTAATGTTTTATTGCTGAAAATCTTTCTCGACGCGTATCAAGCTTATGCATGCCGACTTGGGACTTCTAAGAACATTTTGGCTAACCGATATTTTATAATAGATCAGATTCAACCCATTTTATAAATTAATGTCATTAAATGATCGTCAAAAAAGAGTTACAAAATTATTGCATGATATCTCAACCATACCTAATTGCTGGCAAAAAAAGCATTCTTGTCCGGGGTAGCAACGGAATCAGAAACTAGCGCTCCACGGGTTAACTTAACCCTAGAAGCCTCAAGGGGAACGGATGCCCCCCCCCTCCCCCCCTCATTTTTTTCGGTCTCAAATCTGAACGACTAGACCAATTGCCAAAAGTTTTGGCACAACTGTTTCTTGATATAATTTTTGTTTCAGCTTGCAGTTTTTAAGAAACATATCAGAAAGATATTTATGTTACTCTTAAAGAATGAGTT
>JAOBBB020338110.1:0-10395 GCA_025331005.2 Zoanthus gigantus | reverse complement strand
GAAGGCAAAGGTTTGCCGAAACATGTTTGCATTTAGTATAAAAAGTGTTGTGTGTTTTTTAAAAATATTTACTAAATGAGTTGCTATGTTTTAATACAATGCTTGATCTTTGAGCTGACAAACCACAGGATCACTAAAGTAACGAGGAGTGCACATATATTGTGGGAAGAGATTGATAGTCTTCAAAAATTGCCATCATATCGTTTACAAATTATTAGGATAACTGCTTGTATGACTATCCAATTATCTTACCATAAACAAACAAATAAACAGTTTCTCGCACTTCTCCCGCTGAATTGTTTGCCGCACATACGTACGTCCCAGCATCCTTAGCGAGGACAGAGTTAATGTATAACATATGAACTCCTCCAACCTCGATTACTTTGATACGAGAAGTGGTGACCAGTTTCTTGCCGTCTTTAACCCAATAAGTGTTGATTGGTTGATCTCCCGACATTGAGCCACACGTCATGTGTAAACGATTACCCTCGTCCACGGGGTCGTACTTCATTGGAAGAATGGTGGGAAGGACTGGAACAAGAACACAGGATTTGAGCATACACCTGGCTGCTCTCAGTTTGAGGCTGTAACTAACATTTTAGACTTTAAATAATAAGCAAGACCGGCGGATTTTGAGTCAATAGTCAATGCAGCAGAAAGGACAAATTTAAACTTGGAATTCAAACTTACAAAAGTATAAACGTACTAACTGGTCAAATAAAGAAATGCAAACATTTAAAGAAACACTAAAAAATTCTCACAAAAATGGCACAGGGTTTTCATCTGATTTTGCTGCTGATACGCTATCTCAAATCAGACGTCTTGTTGAGAAGCCAATTGAAATTAAAGATCTGTGATTGAGTGAGGGCACTATTTAAAGGTTAGAAACTGTTTGAATGTTTCGTTTTTACAAATAAACGCACGCGTTGGCCACACAATGAACGAGAAATTTAAATATTGCACGAGGCGAAGCCGAGTAGAGTATTGACAATTTTTCGTTCATTGTGTGGCCAGCATGTGCGTCTATTTGTAAACAAAACACAAACTAAAATGTTAACAATTTCTAACCCTGTTAATATTCAATCTGCGTTCACTGCATTGCACGTGCGCGATACATTGATGGTTTTATGAAACTGAAGCAAGAAATTAAACAGACAATAATTTACGGTTGTAATGGAGAAACAAAGTAGTATAGAAATCACACATAAACAAAGCTTAAAATGTAGACTTTTCATACATTTTATACTATAGACACTGCGAAGTAAACTTCCAGATCAATTTCTTTTGTTTGCTGCGTTAAAATTGAACGCATATATTGAGTTTTACTAGAAAATGACAGCGGAATTTAAAACAGCAACACTCCATATAGTCTATAGCTTTTCTGCGACTGAGTTATTTATAATCTCTGAAATGTTTTGTCTTCTTGTACTTCTGAAAATCGGACTCGGCCATTTTAAATAACACACAAAAGTCATGCGCTATTGAAACTAGAACACAGTTTTGATGTTATCGACACGTAATGCTAAATTATGTGATCAGTTTTGACCAATCGTGTGTGCGGACTTTCGACAGTGACCGAATATTGCATATCAGTTAGGGGTTAAAAACTTTCAGTTCGTGTTTTTTTACAAATACATGCACACGGTGGTCACACAATGAACACAATGAACAAGAAATTTGAATGCAAAGCTTTGTGCAGTAGTCAAATTTCTGGTTCACTGAGTGGCCAGCAAGTGCGTATTTTTGTAAACATAACACGAACTGAAAGTCTCTAACTTTTATTATGCAATCTGAGTTCACTGAATTGTAAAGCACAAAACATGATTTCACTAAAGTGGAGCAAGAGTTTGAGCAAATAAGAATCTTTAAATTAAAAAATTAAAATGGCATAGTTCAAATAGAATGGAATAGAAATCACAAAAAACTGTACATGAAAAAAGATTAAATAATAGAACTTTTGAAAATTAAAGCGAACACGATAATTTCCAGGATTCAATAAAATTTGTCAAAAGATGAAACTCGAACTCGTACCTTGTTTTAGAATTACTCAGTAGTCCTTCGGAAACTAAGTTCCAACAATTCAATGAAGGTTAGAAGAATTCAACCAGTATTTAAAGTGTTTTGACATGTCGGCGAGACAGAAACGTTCCTCGATTAAGTAAATATCGCGCTCTTGTTAATGAAAGTCAAGAAACTGCATATTTCGCTTCCTGTTTTCTCCACCACAAAATAAATTATTTTCAACGATTGTATATCAGGCATTTAGTAAATCTAGCAGTAAGTTGAATTCCATTTTGAAAAATCAAACAAAAAAAACGTACAAAAACGTCGCAAAGTGCTTTGGATGAACACAATAAACCCAAACTTTAAACCTGTTTGAAAGGCGCGAAATTTTGGACGTGTTTTGGTATGATGTGTTAAAAAGTCCTTCAAATCACAATCCAAGTCATAATCACAGTCCTAGTTATAATCAAAGTCCTAATCCTAAACCTAATCATATAGTCATAGTGCTAGTCATATTCACAGCCATAACAACAAAAACATAGTAGGGGCTAACAGACCTTGCACCGTAAGTGATAATGTAGCACTGTTTGTCTGTCCGTCTTTATTGGTAGCTGTGCAAGTGTATTTCCCCATGTCATTCTTCTGTACGTTGGTGATAAACAAAGTCCCATTTCCTGAGACGTAGTGTCTTGGGTCAGATGGAATAATTGTCATTCCTTTCATCCATTTTACTTCAGGAATTGGATAACCTTTGACCTTGCAGGGGAGGTGTAGGGATCGACCTTGCACAACAGTTAAAGCATGTGGAAAGTACGTAATGTTTGGTGCTCCTAGAATCAGACAATAGTATATAAAAAACAAGGATTCATAAAAAGAAACAACGCTAGTGGACACACATTTGATATAGTAAATAAAACCGCGGCACTAGTGGGGAATGAGCAAAGGAAACGACGACGAGGAAAACGAAATTCCGCATGGCCTGTGTCCGGAAATGGAGGCAGGAATTGTATGAAAGAGGTACAGATCGCGTTCGATGGAAATATACCGTCAACTTTATAAATGAAAAATAATAGCCAATGCACTAGTCAAAAGTCGTGCTATAAAGCAACAAATTCTACGTTTTTGTTATCTATTC
Source organism: Zoanthus gigantus (assembly GCA_025331005.2). NCBI lineage: Eukaryota > Metazoa > Cnidaria > Anthozoa > Zoantharia > Zoanthidae > Zoanthus > Zoanthus gigantus. The sequence goes on along the minus strand of JAOBBB020338110.1, from coordinate 7,256 downwards.
TTTTTCATTTATGTTTAAATTTTGTGAGCCAAATTCGGGATCAATTAATTGATCCAACGTACACCGGCGGATTTGTTGATCCGTGGCTATTCTTTAAGTTCCACATTTAGTTGTAGACTATATACACTATATTAACCCTTTCAGTCCCAGTTGTATTGTTAAATTCTTCCAACTTGAGCCCATACTTTTCATTGAACAAGTTTGAGAGAATTTCATTTTTAATCTTCAGTGGTTTACTTTGTTTGATCAATTCTCATTTTCTCATTATGAAAAGTCTTATTTTGTATGTGTTATGTAAGGAGAAGTTGGGTGTTGATAACTGACTGGGACTGAAAGGGTTAAGAAACGAGGACGGGAGCAAAGACGACGGCAGTTGTAAAAAATATTCTTCTCGTTTAGTTTTTCCGTTTTAGATGAACGACAAATTTTCAGTTGCGACTTTGCACAAGAATCTGGAACAGTAAAAGGTAAAAAATTCAGCCTCGATGGCACACAAAGATTGTCAAATTTTGTTGTTTGACGTTCACGTTGTCTAGAGAACCCCAAAATTGAACTTTCCGCGGCGTATCAGTGAAGACGACGGTGAGCAGGCGGTCAGCTCGCTACATTCCAACGTGCAGCTTTTGTTTTCATTAATTAAGACTATTGTTCTTTGCCGTTCCCGTCGCCGTTGCCGTCCTCGTATCTTAAAGTCCCTATTGTCCAATTGTGAGGCGATATCTTCATCATGACTCTCATCTCACTGTTTAGGCAGCAATTTTTTAGTACAGTCATTAAAATGTCCATTTGCCGGCTCTTTGTAATGGCGACGAACCAAGTTTTGAATTAAAAACGTAAAAATAAAGTAACTAGAAATACCAGCTTTTTGAAAATTCGCCAAGTTAATGTGACGCTAAAAATTCCTGTAGGCTTTTAGGTTTTAAAAAGTCGAACTTACACACCGACTGAAACGGCAATTAGTAAAGCAATTTAATGCCATAATTCGCAACACTTCCACTAGCTTTTTTTTCTCATTGGGAGAAAAGTGTCTACCCAGCCTTCCCTTGGAAATGTTTGTCACCCATCACCTCTCTTGTGCTTAAAATAGGTAATAGTTAGGTAGCGTAATAACGTTGCAAACTAACATACATCACAAAACTACAAACATACCAACAAAAAGTGGGAAAAGTATCGCAAATTACGGCGTTTTACAAACTACCATGCAATTACAAACTTAATCACAATCATTACAATTTCTTCAAAAGTGAATGGTGCATAATTTCTGTATTTTGCACTAATTAATCTGCAAAATTGTAATCGGACAGTTGGTTGTAATCGGACACCTGTAATTGGACAATTTCTTGAGCCAATCATTTTAAGTATTTTCAGCTAAATCCACCAATCACAACACAGATTACAATCACTATAGCAACTGAAAACTTTCCCTTCTAAGCAGGGGCCATTTCCAAAGGCTGTTTAAAGCTACTTTAAAGTTTTTTTCATATTTCTTCGGAAATTGTACTTACTATAAATGAAAAATTGCAATTTTAAAAAAGCTATTTTTAAAATTGCATTTTTTAGTTTTTCGGAAATTGTAATGATTATCATTAATTGGTAACAGGACTTTGACTTGTGTCGTCCAATTCAGTTTGCAATCATACTCGTGATTAACAAATCGGACTCCCGCTTCGATTTTATTAGTCACTCGTATGATTACAGACCGCATTGGACTCCACTCAGTCCTATTACCAATATGAATACAGGAGAGATAAACGCAAAGTATCGTGTCCTTACTTGGAGAACTCGCCTATATTAAACTCTGCCTCGGGCACATTCTCCCATATAGCTCTTGTTCTTCCTCTGCTGCCGTTGTTGTTGGGGTCTCCATCTGTTTCGTCTACAAAACGTGGACAACACATGTTGAAAAAGACACTAAAACAAAGGTAAACACACCGATATTCTAAATTTATATTCAAGTGTGAAAAGTTTTTCTCCGATTACGTGCAGCAAATAAGCATGATATTTTCAATACCAAAATATATAAGGTTTGAGTCTCAAAGCGTCCAAATAATCGGATACGTTTTATTATTGAGAGAGAAGCAGTTGATTTCAAAAAGGGCAAACGCTCAAAACGTCGGCTATACTCAATTCTAACGGCGATGATTATTTGTTTTTCACATATAATTTCAAAAAGCTTTTTATTCATTTCTAACGGAAATCAGCACAAAACAAAATCCTGCCCAACGTGCAATGGGCCAGTACTTATGTGTGTCATGACATAAAGTTTTAGGTTAATAGGAGAAATGATAGGCATTTACCTAAAAGATACTTACTAAAAGAATTCTTAATTAATTTAAGTGGTACTAAAGGTAGAAATTTTTTCAGTAGATACAAGAACAGATTTATATAACTGACTAAGCATTTCATATGAAAAGGCCTACGCAGGGAGTTTTAATAGACCATTTTCGCATTTGCAGTAGCTGCTTTCTACAATGACAGCGGACTCAACTTGTGCAGTGTTAGCCTCAGTATGAAGTTAAATATTCCTAAATTCCAATGTAATTTTACACTTTTACAACTGCGTGTATTGTTGGACGTTTGACTTCTCGCTCTCTTTCACAAGTATTTTTGAATATTTAACAACAAAACGAAGCTAACACTGTACAAATTGAGTCCGCTGTCATTGTAGAAAGCAGCTACTACAGACGTGAAAATGGTCTATTATAATAAATTTTCTTTTCTTTATGGCCTTAAGTCGTGAAAGTGAGAAAAACTATAAACTACCAATCACATTGCAGATGAGTGTTCATTATATCGGGATCATGGTTTCATAGACACCTTATTTCACAAAGTAGCATTAAAGTAATATGGAGTCGCGAGTTACCACGAGCCTGCGAGCAGGGGAAAGGTAAACGGTGAGGGTGGGAATGGGAAGAAGAGCCTGCACGGAACCTATTTGTTTAGATTCCAGCCCCCACCATACGCTGTCAAATTCGGTCAAATATAAACCAATCAGCGAGCGTCGGCTCAAGTAAAGTTCAGCTGTCATGTGTTGTTTACTTTTCTACAAATAATTTGAAAGCAGCTAAGCTAAAACTGAAACACAAATAGCTAAAACTGAAACACATATAATTAGAATAAAAAATACATTGTCAAGTCTTGGTTCCATGAAATACAAAGACAGCAATTTACAGCACGACATCGCCAGATTCAAGATTTATTTATTTACAAAAGAATATCACAGTTTTTTTTGTAGGAATACAACACTCAACAAGCGTGTCATGATTTATTCGATCCCATTTTTCTCTTGTAAGAAACAATTGTCAAAAACTCAATAAATTTATATACCTTTTACCCGTCGGCATCTCGAGAACATTAGCTTCCTCGACAATAACTGCAGGTAAAGAAAGATGGAGCTCGAACTTGGAACTCGAAACTTACATCCCACCTAGGAACTTACACACTTTCCACCGACCCAAACAAAACCTAACAATACGAATTAAAACATAATTTCTTCCGTGTAGGCTCTTCTTCCCATTCCCAAACAGGCCCTTTAAAATTAGAAGAGCCGGCTCGCAGGCTAAGTTACCACAAGATGTGGTAAATTGTAATGCATATCTTGTATGCATACTGTCAGCCTAATAATAATATAAGACTCGCTGGTATAAATCACAAGTGGATATTGGAGACAATTCATAATAACGAACTAATAACTTGGTTGGTCGGCTAACTCGCTGGGGTTCTACAATATTTTGGAAGGACTTGAAAACAAAACTACAGCGTCAGCATATTATAATTTTAGTTATACATAATTTCCCCATGTTGAATCTTCGAATCCTCTTAACTCTTAACTTGGTGGTAACGCTACAAATCATAATCGAACCCAGATTCTTTCGTTAGACTTCTCACCAAATGAGCGAAGCTCGTAAACCTTCGAGTTTTACTTCCTTCATAATCTACATGACAAAATTGCACACCTAATTATATTCAAACATAATTTCTATTTTTTTCCCAGCTTTAGTAAACAATATAGTTTGTACTAAAAAAATAGAAATTTCAAACAATCGATTACCTGTAGAAAGGATTATTCTATTCCAAAACAAGGGTTTCATATCCGCATCTGGTTTGATAGCCGCTTTCGTCGGCTTGGAATTGCCTTTTTTCTTGCTGCTCGGTCCACAAGGGGGTGGAGGAGGTGGAGGTCCTGCCGCACCCGGTGGTGGAGGGGGAGGTGGTGGTCCAGCCACTCCCAGCGGTGGTGGGGGAGGTGGTGGTCCATTGCTACCAAGTGGAGGAGGCGGTGGCGGTGGTGACATATTCTGGGCCATAGGGGGAGGTGGTGCGGGTGGCGGTGAGCTGGACCGTGCGTTATCTTGACTTGACACGGAAATACTTTCCGTATCCACAGTGTTGCTCGCTGTTATTTCCGAACTACAAGTTCCTCTAGTTTTGCTTTTTTCCATTTCGTTTTGTATTTGTGTAAGTTTGCTCTCGTATGACCTTACCAATGATTCTTGTTCTTCTTTGAGTTTCTTTATTTCTTCTTGTAATGAGTCGATAGTCTTTTGTTGTGTGTCTATGGTTTTATTCACCTCCAGTGCATTCACAGAATTTGTTTTGTTGTTTTGAATGTTTTCTTGTTTCAAACTACTTTGCTCTTGCTTCACTTTGGTTATATTTTCCGTAAGTTTTTTTGATGGCAATTGGTTGGCTAAACTGTTTGTGTTTTTATTTTCCAACACTTTTGAAGGATGCCTTTTAGCTTCCGTCATTCCAGAAGCTTCATTTATCAGCGAAGTGCCTGTGGTCCCTTCCATATACTTCTCCCCATTTAAAGGTTTCTTTTTGTCCAATGCTTCCTTTCTTTGAACAAAATTATTTGATTTTAAATTAACGTTCCTTTTCTCTTCGTTAGTCATGTCTCCATTACCAAGTTGACTTTGACGTTGTTCATCTTTCTTACCTCCAAGTGAAACAGTTTTTCCATCAGGTTTGGCCTCATTGAAACTTGTGCTTTTATGTTTGAGAGCACCTTCGTCTTTATTCTGCGAGTTTTTGGTGTTAGAGGAGTCTACTCCCCAAGGCTTTGCAATTTTGTTCAGCTTTTTTTGTTGTATTGGTTGTGTAGAGTTTTGAAAACAGCCTGGACCATTAATAAGGCGCTCGGGGCTCTTGTCTCCCAATCTGCTAATTTTATCTTTGTCTCTTTCATTCACTTTCATGGAGTAGTCATTGTAGTCTACTGAAGGCTCGATTGAGTGAAATGAATGTTCTGTACAAGGCGGCTCCCTTTGAGTTGGGGATAAATCTTTACTGCTTTGAACTTGTACTGGAGACGACTTTCTCACATTGAACAAACTATCAGGGTTATTAATTTTTAGCTTGTTACTTTCTTTTTCCCAGGGTTTAATAACTTTTGCATCTGTAATTTTTGATTGCGGTGCAAGAAACCTTTTCTGTTGCTCTTCCTGTCCACTGATACCTGCTGACAACGCTGACTGAGCTACAAAAGGTGATTTTTCTTCTTTTGGCGCTCCAAGTTTTCCAATGTTGCTGCGGCTTCGCGGGGGCGACATCCCAAATGGTTTACTTGGCGATGTTTCAAGCTTATTCTTCTGTTCATCCAACATTCCCAATTTCTTCTGGCCATCTATTTTTTCTGCTGATTTAATGTAAGCTTGGTTTGATGTTTCAAGCATTCCCATTTTGTTTGTAGGTCGTCCCGTCCTCGAGTAGCAAACACCACTTACGGCGTTTTTGTTCGCTGAATCGTTAACATTTGATTCTTTGGAATCACCTGATTTACCAACTGTAGTTTTGGAAACAGTACTTGTTTTGATATTGTCACGTGATGCCGTGGTAGTGCCATTACGATTGTTTTCAACAGTGTTAGCTGCTGATTGGCTAGTTGTTTCATTTGACGTTTTAGAGTCTTCTTCATCCGACGACCTATGGATGTCCTGTTTAGCAAATTCCGCGTCCATCGCCAGTAGGGCGGCAAGACCCCTGGACACGTGTTTTCCCGCTTTCTTTTTTCGATCATTTTCCATTGTTGTTCTTTCTGCTTTGGCGCGAGTTCCTTTTTGGTCTAAGTCCAATAATCGTGACAGTGAAATACCCGATGTTCTAGTAATGCGTGTCTTTGTAACCCAAAATGGTTTGTTGCAGTTATGTACTTTGATTTCTGGGATACCCTTTGCAAGTTTCTGTTTAAAGACATTTGTAAAAACGTTAACGATAATTCAAGTAAGACGTATTGCTGAAAATATTTTCAATGATCTGATTGACTTTTGATTACAAAGTTTAATTACTGACAGTTAATGGCTGGCATGAATCGCTTGCCACCTAGCTGGCCGAGTTGGTAAGGCGTTAATCTACCGTGCGGGAGGCTCGGGTTTCATTCCCGACCGGACCAACACTCAGGGTCTTAAAATAACTAAAAAGGTGCTGCCATTGGTCTAACATCTGCAAATTGTTAACCCCCTCCCCCTTCATTTCTTGGTCCAGTCTCTCGACCTTCTACCGGGGGAACATAAAATAATCCACGAGCATGTCAGAAAGAGCAGGGTAGTGATCCAAGTTTCAAGTATGTGAGTTGCTGTGTGGACTAACTATAGCCCTCAATTGCTGAACCCTGCATACCGCTTACCGCTTTGAATAAGCGCTGTGTAAATGTACCACAGAAGCACTACTTTTCTGGTAGATTCAAGGGATAAAGCCCGCAACCAATGTGGCCACAGTGCCCATTATCGTGGCTTCAAGTTAGCTACTAGTACGTTTGTGCTATCTATACTTGACGTTAATCTTTATAGCCACATCCCACAAGCATTACGCTTTTACTACATCTAATATATTACCAGCTTAGTTGTTTCAATTAGGTAAGAAAAACATGAAAGATACAATTTATTATGTGAAAAATTGCTTGTAGGTCAGAAATGTATCAGTCAATCAAACTCATAATTTCTTAATGCCAATATTAAATTATAGTAAAAACCTTGATTTAACGAGCCTCTAATAATAAAGTCCTTTATATAACGAATTGAAAATTTTCAGCCCCGCCAAAGTTACAGTAGAACGTATGAACAGAACCTCGATATAACGAACCTCAAATGAACGAAAGTCTCGATAAAACAAACGAAATTTGGAAGCCGTAAAAGTTAAAAACAAAACAGAATTTTACCACTAGCATAAGTGTATCTTTTTGTAATAGTTTGTTCATTTTGTAAAATAGCTGAAGATGTGTGCAATAACACGAAATATATTCGTTATCCGTAATC
>JAOBBB020338014.1:0-10398 GCA_025331005.2 Zoanthus gigantus | reverse complement strand
TTATTGTAAATAGCGCATTTGAACATTTTAATGATAATTTGCGCTTTATAAATTCATATTTATTATTATTATTATTGAAGGTTTCAGAAATAAAAGTGAAAATAAATTTTTCTGTGTTAGCAAAGTTGTGAAAAACCTTACAAAAAACCATGAAACACTTAGTCTTAAAAATACTCTAACGTACAACATTGAAAAGCCATTGAAACACTTAACAATACTCTAACGTACAACATTGAAAAGCCATTGAAACACTTAAAAGTACTCTAACGTACAACATTATTATTTTCAATATCCGGCGGTGAAGATTTTTTTCCCATAAAATAATTATTTAAGTTTCCGTCTAAGTGCCATGTATGCGTCAGAAAAATTAACCTATTCAAAAAGAGGTTCAAAACGCGACAGTACGTCAACAAACCAGAAAGTTAAAAGATATTTTAATAAAATTCTATTTCTGAGATGCCATAGGTTTATACAAGTAATCTTATTTTTCTTCTTTTTAAGTTTAAACTGTATTTAACTTAACTATTTTAAATTTATGTAATCCAAAACTGACAGCTCACAGAAAATACCAAATAGTCTTTATGAAAGGAAGTGTCGGCTCCGGAAACTTATTTTCCGCCGAGTTGCTATAACAAGCTTTAAACCGGTCACACAGACTGCTCTTCTCGACCACATAATCTACGACAAACTAAAAAGTGCAAAATGTTTTGAAAATCCAAAATAAACGGAGAAAGAGAGGATGTACGTTGTAAACAAAAATAGCATTTAACCCTGGTTTTTAAAAAAAAACATGTTGGGAAGCTACTACACTCTTTTTTTTATATAGAACGTCGAATTTTTCGAGGCTGAACGTTCTTAAATATTTTCGGGATTTCAGCCTCAAATGTTCTTAAACATGATCAGTAAAATATCTTTACTGATTTTAGACGATATAAATAATACATGCACCGTATGTGGTACATTTGTGTATACATTGATTTGTACATGTAAAATTGTCATCTGCGAACTTTAGTCAAGAAGCCCACCGAAAAGCAAATTTTTTAACAACAGTGTATGAATTATTTGCAATAGGTTATGATCATAAATAAATGTTCTTCACCTTTTTTTCAGCCTCAGCATGTTCTTAACATGTTCTTAAATTTTTGGCGATTTTTAGCCTCATGTTCTTATAAAAAAGGTTCTTATAAAAAAAAAAGAGTGTATCTATTGTATTGTATTGTAATTCGAGTGCAAACCCAAGTGAAAACTTAGTGAAAACCCAAGATACAGTCAATGGTTTCACCTGCTCGAGAATTCTCACAAACTTTGCCGAGATTTTCACCAGGCTATGAAGGCACTGATAAGATGTTTAAAACTGCCACAAGCCCTGACAAATAGTCAAGATTTAGCAAAGCCTGGGTTCAATATGGAAACCTACTGCTTTTCGCTTTACCAACTGCACTTCCCTAACTACTAAAATGATCTCGAAATAGTGTATTAGTGCATATTTTTTTACTTCCAAACCAAAAAACATGTTACAGTACATTCTAAGATTAGGTACCTCTTCTTTCTTTTGCTGTCTCCTGGCCTTTAGGTCTTGCAACATATCATCATGACCATTTATATCTTCCAAAGTCTGGAAAATCATAAGAATCAGGAATAATTGATTACTACCTAATTTTATCATGTAGAGGTTGTTACTAGTAGTATATAATGTTACCTCGACAACTGTTTCAGCTCCTTCAAGAGTTTCAATTTCTGTTGTCGTGTCAGCAGCTGATAGGGACTAAGGAAGAATCATATTAGTTACAAAGAGTCTCAAAAACTTCATATAATTATAATTATACAAAATCAACATTATGTACATTGATAATAATGTAATAATAATAATAATGACTTTATTTAGGTGTCGAGTCTTATTTAGCTGGCCAAAGCTAACTGAGGACACCATCTTTACCACTCTAGGGTGGTTGGATATCTTTCACACAACAGACATACACACGTAAACATATAGATGTCTCTGAGGGAATACAGTTTAACATCCTTATTAGAGAGGATGTGAAAGTCTAACTATTTGCAGATGTTAGAGCAAAGGCAGCACCCGAGCCTCCCGCACGATAGACTGGCATCTTACCAACTAGGCTAACCAGGCGGTAGCACATTAATTAATTAATTAATTAATACGGCAACTAATTCCTGAAACATGTAACCTGCTTGTACTTAAGGTTTGAAAGCAGAGCAGGAACTGTGCAGTACTTTACAACTTAGTTTCATTGAGCGCATAGTAATTATTTTAGAGATATGTTCATGCTTCGATAAAATCCTCATGATGGCAGCAAGGAAACATGGGCACCAGCCAGCCAAAAGGTTGGAGTGGGCCGTACTTGCCTACCACAAGCAGAAAGTTGCAGCCCCTGACCCTGGGCAGTGCAAGCACTGCTTGCAGAATGATGGGAAGCCTGATGAGCAGCTTGGGGTGAGGGTTGGGACTCGGAATTTAGGGAGTATGAGTGAGAGATATAGAGGTAGAGCAAGAGTGTTGGTTTGGAGAAGGAGGATGCCTTGAATCGAGCGAGATGGAGTGTGTGAGTTGGAGAGATTGCTGTTAGAGCGTGGTAAATCTGGCCACCCCCATTTACAGGGATAAACCCAGATCAAATTTGGATGATGATGATAATGATGATATGTACACAAAAATTATTAAAACAAATTAGAGGTCAGGTCAGGCTTCCTTATCTGCCTGCTACTGGTAAAATGTAATCCAGTACTACATGCTGCATTAGGGCTGATGGTTGTGGAAGTAAGCCCACCTAGGGGAAGGAAATCCTGATCAAAAACCTATATATGCTAGCTCCACTGCCTTGTGGGAAACCTACAGTATTGTAGTATAGGAAAGGCTTCAGGAGTAAACCCTAGTAAAGAAAAATTAGCACTGTAGTCCCTGTAAGTGGTGGCATGAGGGAATTGCATTTTTTGCCACTCTAAAACCTTATGAGTCAAGAAAATAGAAGACTGACAGCCTTTAAATGGGCAGAGGATGGGGTCTTAACAAAAGGAGGTTATGAAGGACCTAACATGACTGGCAACAGTGAATCTAGGTGTGGCTCCTGACTCCCCACGGGGAGATTTGTTTGTGTCACGTGACACGACGACGAGGACTGTGTAAAAAAGAAAATGGTGGTCACTTGGCGTTTTCTGTTTTCATTGAAGTTATGTTTTCATTGAAGTTACATTAGGCCGGAACAGTCGGTAAGATCAGTTTCTATTAAGTAATTCATCAATTTGAACATTTGCTAATTTGATTTCTGTTCATCCAGAAAACCGCCTCTTATTGTTATAACCGCTTATCGTTGGAAAATTGTTTGGATCACTGTTATTGAAGATTTCAAGAAATGTGTGTGTTTTCGCCGCTGGCATAAATAAAGTGTTTGTTATGAAATAGAAAAAATAATTGTAGATGAGTACTCATTACTTGGACAAACAGCATTTGGCTGAATTGACAAGCGGTGTAAGCAAGCAACAATCTTTCATGATAAGATTCTTGGAGGAATATCTTTTATTTTAGTCGGTGACCCAGCCAAGCTCCCTTATGTTGCCGATAAGGCAGTTTAAATGGCAAAGCTTCAAGCATTAATGGTGAAAAAGGGCAACACATATATAGCATGTTTGAAAAGGTTCAAAGATTTGCTTTCGCGCCTACGTATAAAAGGTGAATCAACAATTGATGATTGGAAACTGTTGTTGTCTCGCCAACCAACACATGTTACTAATTTGGCTGATTTTGACGATGCTGTTAGGCTGGATGATGGAAAGGAAGGAGTTGCAAATTTCAATCATGAAAAGCTTATTAACCTGCAACAGCCAGTTGCTCATATAAATGCCCATCATTATTGTTAGCTAGGGATGCTAGGGTGATGTTAACAATGAATTAATGGCCGTCTGTTGGTCTATGTAATGGTGCCATTAGACGTTTTTGCCATCTAATTTTTGAACTATTTTACCCGTTACTATTATGCCTAAAGAGACGATTGCTTCTCTTAAGCAACAAAATTAATCACTTAACCCGCAGGTTCACGCTTTGTGCAAAGAAGTTAAGTCGTTGAAAGAATCGTTTGCCGCAACAGAGGCTCTTAATGAAAATAGAATCATCACGGCAGTCACTAATACCTCGAACGTGGAAACTGCTCGGAGTTTGCAATACCTGAGCGGCAAGTATGATAAATTATCAGATTCTAACTCTAGTGTCTTGGTAAAGCTTAATCAAATATCTCATCGCCTTAATGTACTTAGTGCCCAAGTAGAACGTGTTGCTAACGCCATTAATGATGCCGAGGAATACAGTTACCAGTTCAACGTAAAAATAGGTGGTCTTCCGGAGTTGAATCCAAGTGAAACTGGTTCTCTCTGAGTAAAACTCTTCCAGGAAATGGGAGCAGAAGCATCTATTCTTGACATCGATATAGCACATCGTGTATGAACAAGGAACGAAAGCGAAAGTCCAAAACCTGTGGTACGTAAATTTGTTAGGCGTTTGGCGAAAGGGAAAGTTACAGAAGTTCGTCAACGTGCCTCCCAAGTTAAACCCACAAGTATCAGCTTGTCTGCTGAAAACGAGCTTAGCGAAGCAAGAATCTTCGATCATCAAACCCCGAAGAAGCCAAATGTGTTATTTGAGGCTAAAAAATTTAAAGAGCGGAATCATTATTAATTTTGTTGTGCTAAAAACTCTACCAGTTATCTGAGATGAGAGCTCCCGTGTGATTAAAATCTCGAAACGACATTCCTTAACTATTAACAACGAAAGTCACTAAGAATATAAATTTTTGCAACATATAAATATGTTTACAATGAAATTTAAATATTTGGAAATTCTGAATCATTTTCGGAGTCGACTGATGTGTCATCGTGACCCTGCTTCAAAGCGACTGGGATATCACGTGCTCAAAATATATAAATATATATCACGTGCACAATGTATAAACGCTATCATCCGGAAACTGACAAACAAATTCTATAGACCTGTATTGTAAGAATATCTTTAAAATATTTTAATCGTCAAAACGTGGAAAAATTAACAATATTGAACCTGAGTCTGAAAAACAGTTTTCTTCTCAAAAAAAGAGTGTACTCCTTAAAACTACATCAACAGGAACAGCAAGGGTTTTGAGAAACTGAGTTACAGCTCTAGAGTAATGTGCAATGAATCGATACCTTGGGAAGCAAACCGTATCATCGAGTTCACAAAGATTACGATGATGATGACAATAATAATTTTTATTAGATTACATCTCCATATGATTAAAGACTTTTTTCGTATATTTGAAAGTATTAATAAACAATACAATTTTTAAAAACAAATATAAGTTCTAGCCGGAAAACGTGAGATCAAATAGAATATTGAGTAGGCAGATCTTAAATTACGAACAGTTGTGCCAAATAGCAACTTTAAATGCTTGGTGCTCTCTGAAAATCAGAGCAGTTGCGTACATGTTATTTTTTTGGTTTTGATATTGTTCATCTCTTTTACCTAAAAAAGTAAGTGCGCATGGTTTTTAATAATTGATCTTCAAAAATAAAGCATGGGCACGACTGCGTTATTCGTATATCTTGCCATTTCCGTATTCGAACCCGTTTTTAGAGTAGAAAACTAAGTTAAGTATTTATTTAAGTAACATTGCTTTCTTATACTGTAATTTGCGGAACGTGTCTTGCAATTCTAACGTTAAATTCGAACTCAGTGAAGTAAAGGTGTCTCAGCAATCTTATTCATTTTATTCGTTTAAATAGGAAAACGGGTTTATACTGCAGGGGTGGGTTGTTTTAAATAAGCAAAAATTACAGCACCATTACAGTTCCTGAGGGAAAAAAATGTTTTATTGCTAAACTCAGTCGATCTCAAGGTTGGAAACAAGGCCACGGGTTAAAAATGTAATCCTACATGGGTTAGTGCTAATCGGCGTTTGAACTTTGAGTTTTTAAAGACAACTAGGCGTACCGTACTTATTTGTGGATACAATTACTTTGGTAAACTGCGCGACATGTTTGTCATGTAAATTAGTCTGATGTTTCATTATTTAAATTTTCTGGACCCTCGACCTCGTACCCTCGACCCTCGACTTTGTAACCTCGACTTCGTACCCTCGACCCTCGACCTCATACCCTCGACCCTCGACCCTCGACAAAAAGGCGAACTCTATTCAGGAGAGGATAGAGGAAATCTGTGCTACATGAGATCTGGGAAGACTTCTTGGTAACATCAAATCAAATTATGGTGGATACATAGAAGCGCAGTGGAAAAACTTTGTGCTACTATATTCAATGTATGTACTGAAAGATGTGATACCTGAGAGAGAGATGCACTGTTGGCAGTCATTTGTCTTGGCTTGTAGGCTTTTATGCAAGCCACGTGTCACTAAAACAGACCTTATGCTTTCTGACACTAAATTTATGGACTTTCTTAAAGAATATGAAAGCCTTTATGGTAAAGCGTCAATTTCACCAAACATGCATTTACATGCACATTTGAAGGAATGTGTTGAAAACTATGGAAGCATCTATGGTTTCTGGCTGTTCAGCTTTGAACGGTACAATGGCATTGAAGACTGTGGAAATCCAAATCATGCGCAAGTTTATAACATCAGGAATCCTTGCTGGTATGCAGTATTGCTTACCAGAGCAATATGAAGATTTTTCCTTGCCTCTTGTTTGTCTCAAATTGAGTCTGCTATAAGCTCAAGTTGCCAAGTATCTGTGCACCTAATGATGGCCTGTACAGGATCCCTCATTGGAAAAGAGTCGGTATGGGCAAAATTGTCTGGTGTTAATCTCTGCAAGCGATATAAACTGGGTAGCCTTGATCACGATGACTCTGTTGCACTTCAATCTGTTTACCACAAGTTGTATCCGAATGTCAGCGAATCCTCTTTTAAAATGTCTAGTCTTTACAAGAAATTCTCATGTGTCACAGAACATGGTGAGGACTATGGCTCAGAAATGCACTCAAGACGCCGTCAGTATGGGCGAATTATGGCATCATGGTGTGACAGTCAAGGAGACTTAAATCCTGGCCGGAGCAGGCCAGGAATTGTTCGCCATTTCATGGTGCACAGCATTGATATAGAATAGACAAAGAGCAGCACATTCATGTTTTTGCTGTTGTTAAATGGTTCAAGCCTGCTGATAAGGACTTTGGATATGGTAATCCCCTCTCAGTGTGGCATGCAAGGGAATTCGAAGGAACTGGGCCTGTTGCTTTCCTACCAGTCCAAAGAATATGTTCTCGATTTGTATCTGCAGAAAAACTTTATTCGGGACGGAGATATGTGGTTGTTTCCCCAGTTTCTCCAAGAATCTTAATATAATGAAATATGTTATTTCCTTGTACTAAAGGCTCATCTTTCCTGCATTTGACTGATTCTGCTACAATAAGAATTTTGTTTTAGAGAACCAATTTGCTGTGGTTGTCCATTTAGACCCATTTTGCACAAAACCTGTTTCAGCCTTGAACCTAAAACCGCTGTGTGCCATAAGAAAAATATGTGTTCATAGTAAAAACAGATTCATGTGAAACTGGTTTTGTATTTTTATCAATATTGTAAATTTTCTATACATTTTATTCTAATAACAACATTAAACAGTTTGAGCAATTCAGTAACATTTGACTTCCATAAAATAGTTTATAGTTAGTATAATTGTTTTCTCGGATGTGTGAACACACTATAGATTCCTGTACGTTGGGTTTTACCAAGAAAGCTGAAAGCAACTTATAAACGAGTTTTCAAATTTAGCAGTTTTATCTGGTATGGTTTTGGTTAAGAGCATAGCGATTCAAGTTAATGAACTTAGGACTGGGTCGAATGTCAGATGAGTTTTACACAGTCTAATTTTATTGAAACGAAAATGATGTTTTGAAAGGAGTGTTCGTTTAAACCCTATTATCTTTATTTTACCACAAGAAATGAAATACTTCATGAATTTAAGTGTTTGGGTGGTAAAGTGATAGTTTTGAACAGAGATTCATGACAAAGTTTCTTATTCCTTTTCAATTAAATTTGCCTAAAGTTCGACATTTGACCCAGGCCTTTGGACATTTAAATAAATGTTTTGAAGATATCTAGATAGAATTAAGTAGTTAATGTTAATATCGGTCAAACTACAGTAGTTGTTTTGTTCTTTTGGAAGGTCAGTTTTTGTCAATAACAAAAAGTTATATGGGGACAGCAGTAATACCAGTATGTTAAGTTATATATTTTGAGTTGACAAAAGGAAAGTTAAACTAATAACCATTTAGTATACATATCCACTCTCCAATTTTCTAAAATTACATTTTTTGTTAACTATGGGAACGTAAGTAGGATAATTGTTAAGGAAACATGCCCAGTTTCAGTTCTTTAATTAAAATGAGGCATCAGTATGTAGTAACCTTGAATCAACTACAGAAAACTGAATATTTAACCACTTCCAATTCTAAAAGTGATATATATGCTTACTTTTGCCCATTTAAATACTGGTAGCTACTTTTTCTTATAACCTCTCCTTCATGATATCTTAAAAGAAGGATTGAGAGTATCTTTTGTTATACATCGAAACAGCATTTACTTAAATAAAGCAGGTTTACTGTCAAACTTATAAGTGTCCGTCTTAATGTTTTCATTCAACTAACAATATTTTGGCCTTTTTGCCTGTTATTTGCGATGACAAAAAGTCGTGAAGTTGTTCCACTACGAACTAATCACGCAAAACTGATGTCATAGTTATTTTGCTCCTTTTCATACAATGGCACATAATAGTACAGATGTTTCAGAAAATTGCTGAGCTAATTTGATATGAACAAAACAAAATCATCAGTTACCGGCTCATCAAGATGTAGAACGACACTACTGACTTTCTTTAACCATAAATTTTCTGAAACAGTTTTGACAGTAATATAAATTTTAGGACAGAAAATCGACTGCCGGATAAAATCAAGAATGAGCTAACTACTTGCAGGTTTGAATTCATTCGATTGTAGCATATCGATGACAATGTAACACGCCAGCTTCTCCAGAAAACCGTATGTATAGGTTCATTTCGAAAGTAGGCAATTTTCGCGGAATCATGACGGAATTTCGAAGCAAACGTTTCCGTTGCAACTTAAATTTGGCGGAAACACCAGTGATCGCATTTCCGTTACGTAAATGTGACGGAAACGTGAACACTTGCTCTAAAGTCATCTTTCACATTTCCGACTGACGGAAATGCGACGGAAAGTTGCACTGTTGCATTTCCGTCATATTTACGAAAAACGGAAATCTGCATTTTCGTCTTGTGTTATTAAAGGGCTTTTATAAAAAAACGGATAGTTTCTTTCAGGCGTTTCGTATAACTTGTATTAAATTTTATGATAAATCTCCTCATTACAGCTGCAACTAACTAATTTTATTTATCTTTTGGTAAATAATTTACTGGTGGAAGGGGTTGAACAAGGAGAAATACTTGTTACTCGTAGCAATCTTTTAATTTCATAACAAATATTTTGTTATACTGTATTTCAGTCATTAGCAGATTTCCCCCAGTGCCCCACAGGCAATGTGTTAC
Organism: Zoanthus gigantus; assembly: GCA_025331005.2. Taxonomy (NCBI): domain Eukaryota; kingdom Metazoa; phylum Cnidaria; class Anthozoa; order Zoantharia; family Zoanthidae; genus Zoanthus; species Zoanthus gigantus. Next base: position 843 of record JAOBBB020338014.1, on the reverse strand, counting down.
AACAGTTATTTGTATTTAATTTAGAACAATATTAAAGTGATGTTAACCAAAATTTATTTTCCCTTCCAGTGCAATATTTTCACATTGAGACATTGGATGCTATGGAGTAGTAGCTAATATTACAACAGAATTTAGTGTGGTTTGATTGCAATTCTCCATTTAAATTTTTACTTTTTATTGACAGTTTGGAATTTTTATATTTGAAACTTGTTGATAGAAAATATGGGTGACATAAGAATCAAAATGGAACATCTTTTAAAAACTATCGCTATTTGCTGACCACATAAATAGAATTCAATAAATAAAAATAAAGCATTATTTCCTGAATGGTGTATTTGATTGTGCTTGGGACTTTTTTTGGTTTATGGCCCGTGTACGGCGCACAAACTACGTCACCATCTTAAATACGTCATACAGGAATGGTCATGGGTTCTAGAGTGCAATGAGTGTCATGAGTGCCAGAGGGCTACAAGTGTCATGAGTGCCAGAGGGCTACAAGTGTCATGAGTGCCAGAGGGTCATGAGTGTCATGGGTGCCAGAGGGCAATGAGTGTCATGAGAGCCATGAGTGTCATGAGTGCCATGAGTGTCATGGGTGCCATGAGTGTTATGAGAGCCAGAGGGCCATGAGTGTCATGGGTGCCAGAGGGCCATGAGTGTCAGAGATCCATGAGTGTCAGGAGTGCCAGAGGGCCATAAATTATTGGCCAAAGAATCAGTGCAGTAATAAAAAGTTGGAAGTTTACATTTTGTTATAAATGGCTTAATATCTTGAAAATGTGCGCTCGAAAAGTTACTCGCCCACTGAATGTAAATGGTTTAAGTATAGACCTCTAATAAAGA